>JAJJWX010002313.1:0-256758 GCA_023529315.1 Papaver bracteatum
TAGAAAGGTCCCTAACTTGGGACTTGACATATGTGCCTCAACCATTTTAAAAGATTATCTTCATACACTTTTTCCTGAACCTAGTTGTGTCCATAAAGAAGTTCAGTTGTTAGAAACCCATCCTCTGATTGATGTGGTTAACCCAGGCTATGATACCACGATTGACTTTGTTTTCCCACCAAAAACCTTCATTCCAATTGTGGGAACATATGAATTTCAGATGTGTCAGTTATTAAGTTTTGAGACTAAACCTAATTACTTTAGAAAATTAGTGTCGACATATTTGCTTAAGAATGACCACTACTTTGGTCAACTGTGTGAGTCAAGTATGATTGACTTAGAGGATCCCCAGTTATTCAGGTTATTGTTATGTGCTTCTAAGTTCTTAATTGAGTATTTCCGGACTCTAGAACCTGATCTTCAGGATCCTGCCTTTGAGGAAGTCCAGCCGATGAAAGATTTTTATCTAGACCCTTTTATAGAGACTGAACCCGAACCACAACTAGATGTAGTTGGCTTAAAAAAAATTGATAAGGGTGTGTTGGATATCTTCCTGATCTGCTGCAGTTTCCTATTCTTGTGGTTAGCACTTTTCGATCCAGATGACCCGCAGTTATTCCGGCTGCAGTTATATGATTCTACAAGGTGACTAATCTCTTCCATTGTCTGGATGAAGACTTTAAATTTAGCACTTCTTGGGAGGTAACCCAATATTCAAGCAAAATGGTAATATCTTTCCCTACTCTTTTGCTTCAAGTGGTAACAGTTTCTCCTTGTTCATGCTTTTAGTTTTATCTTTAGAACATTAAGGACAATGTTAGATTTAAGTTTGGGGGTACGGGAGAAACTTTTTAGTTGCAATAAATAAACTCCAGAGCCTAGAAATTTATGTTTATTAAGGTCGGAACTAACCAATCTAAGTGGATGGAAACATTTTGGTTGTAGGAGTTGAGGAACCAATCTGATTAGATGAAAACATCTAGAAGACTCTATTCATAAAAGCACAGAGCTCAGGTGTTAGAAAACAAAACATGGTAGTTTTGCCATATCCTCGTGATGGAAACATCGAAAGAATCCCGATCACTTCTTTTATTTTTCTTTTTATTATTGTTAGGGTGAAATAGAGTGACTGAGATTAATTAAAAAAAAAAAAAAAACAAGACCACTAGACCAACCAGAATAAATACAATAAAGTCGATCACTGGTACCCTTGTATATTCCAGCTGAGTTCACCTAGATTTAGGATTATCGACCACTGGTTCCCTTGTATATGCCAGTGTGTTGGTATTAGTCCGGACCTGTATCTCAATCCATTAGGATAGGTTCACTTAGTCAACATCATCCACGTTTTTCTCTACATCCATTTTCTTAATCTATCCATGTGATTGGTTGACTCCGGTTTATGATGTACAGAAACTATCTGAGTAGGGATCTGTCACTTTATATGAATTTTAGTATGCTTGAGTGCAAACTCGTGTACAACAATTGGAATTTCGCATCAGGGTACTTCCTCATGTAGTCATTAAGTATGCCAACCAAGGAGATTATTTAGTTCCTTCCAAGGTTCTGCGCAGATAGCTAGGGTCTGGAGTAAAGGTTTTGTGGGTATACCTATGGTAAACCCTTCGGAGACAACACTCCACCACTAGGGCCACCTAGCGGTTTAACGGCTTGATGCACGTGCTAAGTGTAGTCATTTTATTTTCTAGATTAGATTTGTTCGAGGACTAGCAAATAATAAGTTTGGGGGTATTTGATAGACACATTTTTGTGTCTGAATTGTCATCAATGTCTCTATTGTTAGTGCTTGATTTTTGTACTTATTTTGGTGTTTTTATGTTTGTGTAGGTGTTTTTGGAGAAATACACTTGTGCGGAAAAAGTTGCTCAAAAAGTGCTTTTTGAACCTCCCGGAGAAAAGTGATAAAGGCACTCTCATGTTGGTTAAGGGGCACCTCAGGGCACCCCAGCTGTTAAAGGCTCCCGTGTTTTGGATCATGGCACTTCATCCTTTACATTATGAATCATGCTTTTGGCGGGAAACTGAGCAGCGACGGGCGAAGTTTTCTGGTGAAGAATTAATAGAGTTTTGAGGCGACTTTTTCACGGAAATCGGTTTGTAATGAGCTTGCTCACCTAAACATGGATGGTAGTTGTCTTAAAATCGAAAAAGGAAAGATTTATACTCACGTGGAGCAAAACAGAGAAGCGGAAAGTTTCGGGTTTGCTTTGAATATTCTTGGAAGTTTTGTGCGGTTAAGGATATATTCTATGGATTCTATGCCGTTGATGGAGAGGGATTTTCTACAGCTCAGCCACGCGAAAGGAAAATAAGAAAAAGGAAAACTCTGTACACGAGAATATCCCGTGTCATTCCGAGTTATATTATTTTTGGTAGAAGGCGCGAGGAGATACTGAGTTATATTCTAGCAGAGGCTTTTTCTAGATCGTTGGAGTGTGTCATGCAGATGCATAAACAAGGTAAATAAGGATATAATTACGGTAGAAAATATTTCCGAGAATAAAAATCATTATTGGAAGATTATTTGAATTGACGGCGGAGATTTGGAGGTGTTGTGACTATATAAAGGCTGCTTTGGGGTCAGAGATGGAATGGAGAGTTTGGGATAGAATTGGGAGAAGTACAGAGCATTAACAGAGATGAGAATCGAGTTGCAGAGAAAACTCTTATGCTGCTGCATGGGAAGAACACAAAGAACTTAAGACCCACATGCACAGTCGTATATTCTACAGTATCTGTGACACTTCCTTTGTATTGTTCCCATACACTAGTGGAAAATCAAAAAAATAAGTCTGCCAGAAAAGGACTTAACATCACTAAAAATGACTGCTTTTGGGGGCCCTAGATTTGTAGTCTTATTTCTCAAAAAGACTGTTTCTAAGATTCTTTAAATGTTTTAAATTATGACTGACTTCGATAGACACAATAAAAGTGCTAACTAAAACAGACGTTTCATTATATTCAATATTAAAAACTATAAAAGCTAATCTACAGAGAATGGGTTTGAATAATTTCAAAACAGCTGATTCATCTGAATCACAGTCTAACTGGTATTTCTGACTGAACCTATTTCATAAAATCTGATTCATCTGAATCCCCTGACTCACTTCTGACTGAAGATTAGAAATTCATTAAATTCAAATTAAAAACTCATTTCATACACAAATCAAAACATCACCATTCAATTCAAATTTTGTTGTGCCATTAAATGAATTCACATGTGAATTGAGCTACACTTGGTTCAAAACCCCAAAAATCTCTGCATAACTACTGAATTCACACCAATTTAAGTTCTTACAGATGTATTTTCTTACAATAGGTGGAAACCAACCTACAAACAATGAAAAGAAACTAAAACCAGCAAAAAGATGAACTGCCCCGCCAACTGATCGAAATAATATCCCAGCGGCAAAATGAAACTCTGTTAAATCTTTAATTCTGTCAAGATAGAATAGAATAACCATCAGTACTAACTGGAACTGAAAAAGACAAACCATGAGATGATACTAACGTAATCTAGATCTGAAATTCAATTTAAGAAAATTTTACAAGTGGCGAGAGAAATTTTCAATGGACATAATAACACAAGAAATGGAACACTAACCTCAAGAGAGATGTTTGGATTCTAGCACTGGCAATTATCACAATGGTCATGGCTTCATCTCATCATCCCCTGCATAATTTATGTTTGTGCAGGGGATGATGAACCCAAACAATATAACATATCTCGCTAGACCTAACCCAACAGATAAATAGCACCAGCACAACCACACATCATCAGCATCATCATAATAATTCCAAAATTATGCAATTCCATGGTCAAACAGGACTAATGCCCTCATCTCAGTCATCATCACTAGTACAATCTTTATTAAATGGCACGGGGAGCCATGGGTTTTCAGCAATACAGCTCTTGGAACAACAACAGTTAGCTCATGCTATGTCATCACTTGCTGGCAGTAGTAGTAGTGCTAGACAGGGGGATCATTTGAATGGACAACATGCACCATCATCATCGACATCATTAGTTGAAACAATTATTACTGCTGCTATTGACAATATGATGCATTGATAACATGAAGATTGGGACAAGCTTAAGCAATTTCACAAAGGGTTTCGTCACTTACACAAACAATTTGACATATACAACGCTGTCAGCAGAGGACATGATGTAACAGCAAAGCCACGAGCAAGTGCAGTCTGCATACATATAAATTGGCAAGTACGTCAAACATAAAATATTTGGAAAGGGTACAAAAATTTGAAAATATTTTACAGTGTCCAATCAATTCACTCAACCCTTTTTAAGTTCACAAGAAATGATTTTTTTTTTCCCTTTCGTAGTGCAGCAAGGTATTGACAATGCAAAGAAAAATGACTTCATTAAAACTAGTAAAATAACCTTAGCGTATGCAGATTTTACTAAACACAACCAAGATGCAAAGAAATAATGACTTAATTTAAAAGCAATCAACTTAGTGGCTAATATTATGTACCTCATTTACACTATTAAAGCAAGGATTTGATAGATGTAAGATTTTTATGATATCCAGCTGCAAGACATGCATGTAAACAAAGAATCCTACACTTTTAGTGGACTAAATTTCAGCCATGAGTTTATAAGTGGGTAAAACCAATCCTTGTAATGTATAGCTCATTCATTTTACCATTTAATTGATTATATTTTTACACAATGTAGCTTTAAAAATACAAGCACACACATTAACCATTTTAGCTCATATCCATTAATGAAGCCAACCATGACCAGAAGACCAAGATGTACCATCGTATGCCATTTGGGTCATTTAGACAAATTCACAAACAGTTACAGTGCACAACAAGAACAGAGAAATAATGAATTTTGTAAATTGTTTAAACTACAGCCAAACATCATCATTTTCCACTTATGACCATTTATATTCACATGCTAGTAATTCTTTTATTGATGTGGTCCTGTACTAAGGATCAGTTTCAGCATGCATGGACACAGACTTGAGTTTAAAAGCGGTCAACACCCATTTTTCTGTTTCTTATATAAACCCCCTAAACAACTGCAAAAAGAGCACAAATCAATCAGATTTCACTTGAATACTAACCTTGATGCCATCCGAAATCTTGATTAATTTTCAGACCAAATTAGATTTCCTTAACCTGTATCACAAGTTCCATGATAGAAAAAAAAAGCTCAGTTCCCATAAATTTAGTCACAACCAGTTTCTGAGATTCTTTTATTTACTTTATTTTTATAAAGAGGGGAGGAATTTCTCTTAGAGAAGATGACGGAAGAGAAAAAGAGGACAAACTCTCGTACCCTGTTAACCTAACTCAACCACCATCTATGAATAAATCAACCTCAGTTTAGGCCAATAATCCACATAAATCCATCACCAGCACCTGTAACTTCAGCATAGTAACCACCATCTCCATTCTCTCCTAATCAATCTCAAGAACATCACCCAACTCTGCAATCTAAAATATCACAATCAACAACAAACCCCCATCTTCTACAGCTGCAATTCAAATCAACCAAAAATACCCAATTCCACATTTAAACCATAAATAAGCAAAAACAATTTAAAATAAGGAAAACCAATTTTGAGAAATTGAAATCAGAGAAAGAAAATTACTAAAATTACAATCTACACAAAACTTAACCGGGAAAATTAAGATATGCATAACAAAATTAACGAAGAAAAATAACCCACCTTTTAGATTTTGATTTGTAAGACTACTGATTCCTCCTCCTTCAATATATCTTGTTCAATGGCTTAATCATCAGATCCAAAAGATATAAGATTTTGATTAATGTTGCAAAGAATAGAAATTCGATTCATGTTAGGACCATGAATGGAATGGAAAAATAAATTTGAGAGATCTATCGAGAAGGAAGATTTGAATGGGTTTGTTTGAGAAGATGCAGATGACGGTCATCTTGAATTCAAGATCGAGAAGCAGTTAGGTGTTGTTTCTGTGAAATTTAGATGAGGAAGATGTTGGATCTGAGAGCTGCAGTTATAAAGGAAGATGTTTGAATAGGTTTTGAGCTGTGGTGATGAAGATCGAAGAAATTGATTGGGTTTGAGTCGATAATGGCAGAAATTGAGTTTAGGTCATAAATAAGAGATGGGTTAGTTTGAGATCGAGAAATTAAGAAAGAGAAGTTGTTGCTACTGATGTTGGTTGATTAACAGAGATGGATATATGAGGAGATGAGGTAAAGAGATGAAGATGGAGAAAAAGTTGCTGAGAGAGAGTTTAGATATAACCGAGACAGAGAGAAGTGATAGAAAAGAGGAAGCTGGGTTTGTCTGGAAGGAACTACGAAACTAGTTTCCTCCCCAGACTTAGTTAATGTGGACCACATAAACTAGTTCCTCGGGCAGTTTTAATAGAAATCCACGTGGAAAGCTTTTCTATTTCCTAAACTGCCCCCTTATATTAAAACTGCCGAGGGAACTTGGTTTTCATTTGCTATCAAAAGGACTGCTTTCGGAAGCCCATTATACAAAGAATGCCTAGGGAAGTCTTATCTATAAAGCCCAATCAGACTTAATAAACCCATTTTCCACTAGTGATAACAGTTGTTTTGTTACAATTATAAGTGTTACAAAACTCGGTTTTAATTATTTTTCCTCCCTTTTCATCATTTGTGAACACCATTTGAGCAATGAATAAATACTTTGAGTGTGTTTTCACCATGCAGATCTTGAACCCATCACTGGGACGACGGAAGAAGCTGCTTTTCACCCACGTGGTAATTCTATTTAATTCCTTTATGACTGTTTGCACTATTATAATCGATTTATGATTTGTCTTGATTATTTGTGATTTCGTTAGATGTTGCATGCTTAGTCTTAGGTACTTTAGATGCGTCATGCTTGTGATTTACATATAATTCATTATAAAATCTACCTTGGCAAAGATTTAGAGTCGATGTTTGTTATTTTATGAGCTTTAATTGTACGGAATTAATAGTTGAACCGCATGAACGTGAGAATTGGTAGAATCCCGAGTCCTAGTCATGTCTTCATCTTGTAACAAATTTTGTATATATTTTTATCTTATTTTAGTTTATTAATTCTTAAAATCAATCTCATCAAGTCCTAGTGAACGGAAACCCTACTTACCACTATCTAAAATTCGATCAGCCAGCACACAAAATTCGGTATGAAGTAACCAACACCCGAGATACCCTGATTTCTTCAACGCGAGAATCTAGCCAAATCTTTCTAACGAAATAAGCCATACCAGGCCTGTTAAGACCAGTCACATCAACCCAACAATTCTCAGCCATTTAGTCTCCTTCTATCATGCCCAAAACACGAATCCTAAATTTTTCCGGTGGCTGCAAAAAGTTCCCGCCAAAACTGAATTTTGAATGGATAAGATGGGTGCGATGGATAAATGGGCTATATATATCCGTGGGTGCCTCTTACCAAAAGTGAGGGTCCGTATAGAAATTATCCTCCGAGGGTCCAGAAAAGCACTTTTCAAGCAACTTTTTCCGCATAAGTGTAATTCTCCCATAACACTTAAACAAACATAAAAACACCAAAATTAGTACACAAATCGAGACTAACAATAGGGACACTGAGGACAATTCATACACAAAAATGTGTCTATCAGTACTTCACCACAAACTGTGCCTGTATCTTAACCTCGAGTATTTCGGCTAGATCCTAGGTGCATTTCATCATCATTCTCGCCATATAACCCAAATGATTGCTACAATGTTACACCACCACCACAACAATAGAAAACATCTTATATGCTTGGAGGACCGAGTGCTTTCCACTCGCCTAATGTTGTTTAACCAACTTTATCCCCTTATGGAATTTTTTTTAATATGTTGGCAAGTGGGGATATCTCTGGTCAATCCCCAGGTCTAGGAGAATTATTGACTCCAGAAAATAACAATGGGAGAGCTAGCGATGAGCGACGTTAGAGAGATTATAATTTTTAATTCTGCTACATTTGTAATTTTAGTTTTAAAAGTACGACGGTCTGAATTAAATGAAATTACATATGTTTAAAACTAAGCATTTTACATTAGCTTCATTGAATTACTGCGGACTACATTAGCTTTACTGATTAGAAGTACTAGGTGGAACAAAAACTACAAAGAAGGAGTTGAAACTGTTCAACACCTTAAGGATTTCGAAATATTTTTCTAAATGAAAAGCCTCATTTTTCCATCTTCGCCATTCAGCCAAAGATCTTGTTACCATCTCAGCATCAGTTTCACCTCTCAGTCTATATCGATTGGCATGCATCGTTAAAGATATAAACTCACTTAATTCTTTCTTAATTTTACGAAAACGATTTTCTATTTCGCATATATCACGATGACTCGGATTACGGGTGTCACTACAGAAACCGTCGTGAATAGCTACCCAGAAATTCACCCATGGATAGTTTGCTGAAGCAAGCTGAGTATATAAAAAAACATAGTTTCTACAAATAGATTCATCTTCTTCTTTAGTATATGGAGCTCGCTGAACTAACAAGGGCCGAGATATTTTCAAGATTTTTTTTAAGCTCAGAGAAGAAGAGTAAAGAAGACTAGATGTGTGAATTTGAAGTTGAAATGGAGAGTATTTATAGAAATTAAAATTCTAACTGTTGGATGACAAGGATTTACAGCCCTCCAGATGTAGTCGTTGGCGCTTTTGTGTCAAACGCTTGAGATTTTAATATAGACACTGGCGTTTGAAGTAATAATTGGCGGTTTTTCCACAAGCGCCAGCGTTGGTGCCAAACTCGCCCAGTCTTACATCACGCGCGCTACGTCCATTTTCATGTTTGTTGTGTCCATAGTGGGATCAAAATCAACAAATCCTTGTTTTGTTGAGTCCATAGGAAATGCTCTAAATATGAGTTTATCGAGACCTTATATACATTGTGTACATTGGAATATGAGTTTACTGACACTAAAATGATCAGGTGTCTGCGTTAAACTCTCGTTCGACATTTGGACGTGCACATTCTCAGGTCAGACATATCAGAGACATCACATGCATATTTCCTACACTATCAATTCTTCTTAATATAAAGGAGAATAATTTTGCTGATGTGTCGACATCAAATTCATCCTCCATGTTTCCTGCAAATTTAAGCTGACACGTGGTTACGTTTTTAAGATACGTCTTATGGTAAAAGACATGATTGTTCTCATAGTAAACGATAAGAAACACCTTTTGGCTTAACTAATACGACTCTTCAGATGCATAAATAATATATCCTAGACACAAATCATTACGGTTAACTTGATACCATGCAGCGAACCTCTCTTCATCATCATCTTCTTAGAATCAAAAAGGTAAAAGTTTAACGACATTTAAGAATTTCCAGTTCTAATTTCTTAAAAAAAAAAATATTATTACTTTCTTTTCACAAATTTTGGTATACACAGACTCTTCCATATCGAGGGAAGGTATTTGCAAGGATGAATCATTTTTACCTCTGCTGAGAAAGGACGGGAAAAGATTGAAGTTTTGGTTGAAATATCTGCACATTACTTTCTTAATAAAATATGGGAACAAGGTTTTTAGCATGGTTCTCGGGAAGGAATCATTCCCGTATAAATATATGTTGGTAGGTATGTTCAATCTAACGGTATCATATTTTCTTAGGTCAACAACGTTTGTAATCGACTGTTGCATTTCTTAATTTTATTTATTTTTACAGATGGACAAAATTAATTGGATATCATGATAAGAAAAAAATGTTCTAAAATCTCACGGAAGCTTACATTTAGGTGTTCCCAGCCGCAATTACATTAACATAATTCACATTGGAATGCTGCTACAAGTTTTAATCAAGAAATGATGTCCTAATCAACTTCCACGATATGAAGGTATATTTGTTCACTATTTTCGGTTAGTTCCTTAAAATTTCACCATTTTTTACCAATTTTCCAAGGATGGTAACCGCCCATTGAGGAGGAGCAAGTTCATAATGATTTTGGAAACTAAGTTACGTTTGTGACTCCAGAGGTAAATCATGTTACGTTCAAATTTATTTTACATAATGAATATTTTGTAGAATGATCGGCAAAGGGCATACTTGGTTTCTCCTAGCCTACACTATGCGCATGATAGAATGGAAATAAGAATGTTCTCATTGGTTTTACAGAAATGCATGACGCTTGGAAAATCATTTATTCTCCGATTGTTGTACGTGATCTCATTGGCAACACAAACAGATTATAAGCACTTATACATTCACAATGTGGTGAGGAAAAAAAAACACATAAAGGATATAGAGTTAATATATAATTCTTTAAGGATATTACTTTGGAACGCCTCTCATTGAATCATAATGAAACACAATCCCCAATCTCTGGATTTAAAACTTTCAAGTCTCTGCCACTTTTGTGCGGTGATGATTGGATTTTACAATCATTTGCATTAATTTGATGTCTTTGTTCGACTTATAATGAGATGAAGGAGAAGAAGAGTTATCACAACTCATCACGTGTCTGTTTACATACACTCATTTGGAAACTACTAATCAATTGTCTATTAATATCACTTTTTCTTATGATTTTGGATGCACATATTTTTTGTTTGGGTCTCTCAATTTAAAATTCTTTCTTTCTTACAAAATGTTTGGATAACATGAATCGCTTGAACTGATTTTTGTTTTTGCTTTATGAAGGCATCATATACAGCATGTGGTGAAAATATTTTAGGACCGCAGATACAAGGTATGTATGTGTAGAGAAGAAGTGTCATTATTACGCTCTATAGTGGTCAGCTTCGTGTGACAAAAGAATGAATGAAGTTTCTTAGATGTTCACAATCTATTAATTCGATGATGGTGAATTTTGACGTTCAATGACAAGTTAAGTGCAATTTCATTATGACATTTAGAAATATTTTGGACGATAGATATCAATATGTTGACAATGAGATAACTTGCAAGAAAACTTCAAGGAATGATAACACGAAGTTTCTTTCAATTTTCTTTCAAAACGACACGACTCTCTTCAGGAGACACTTGAAAATGAGATTTCGTTCACATTATCATTTAAGAGTTACGACTCTTAGTCTTTACTTCGAAAACAATATTTATTCGTGACATATTCTCTTTACAATTATCAAGGAGGGATCAACAAGTTTGTTGCAACTTCGTGATAAAGTTACGAGTCCATGGTAATTCTCCAATCTTCCGAGAGTCTTAATCCATCCATGTTTTGGCATATTATTGCACAGGTAAGAATCTTATTTCCCGTTTTCTTCTTCTTTCTTGAAACTTATATATGCTTCGCTTGGTAGCATGGTCATTCCTAATCAGAAAATTGTTGTTTGGTTTTGGTTAACAGAAGGGAGAATCATAACGCCAATAGGTTTGGTTATCAAATTAACTGGGTTTCTTTATGGTATTGTTGATTTTTTATACGCTTTTAATGTCATTCTTTCATGTGGCATGCCTACGCTTTTTACTATCATCTTACACAAATTTGAGAAAATTTCGGACTCGCTGTATTAGTTTCTTGATTTTCTCCATTTTTTTTTTGTTCATGGCTATTCAATTTAGACTCAAATTTCCAACATAACGGAAATCACTTTGTCGATCTGCTCCATAATATTGGAGTGGGCATAGTTGGACACTTGTAATGTAATAATATGGTGTTTGTGATTGACACAGCTGATTTAATCATATACCAATACATCATTTTTTAATGTAAGGTGCAATGAGAATCTCTTTTCATTTCTTTTCGTATGCAGTGTTGAAGTCTTCTTTTATAGTAAAATTTTTAGCAAAACATTTGCATTTAATGTAATGTAATGTTTGTATATGCATTTTGTAGGCAGAAATAACATGCCACACCATATCGAGCACCCGATGACATTATCATGCATGAAGTTAACAAAGTTTGTTTCCATCAAGGACAAATTATATTTATCACCTTTTCTTTTACATGAACTAGCCCGTGCATTTGCACGGGTTTACAGAACTTGTTTTAATATAAATGTGTACCAAAAAGTACATATATTTTTTGTATATGTATTGTTTTATAAGTATGTATATTTATTCTTATACAAATTTGTTATTTATCAATAATTATTAGCATTGATGAGAAATTGCTTTCCTATAAACATACCTATAGCCGGTAATCTTATTTAATGATTAAATTTTGACTTGGTACTCTTATCACAAATATATGTGCAGTGTATAAAAAATAAAATAAAATATATGTGTCTTGTATAAGAGGTGCATGCATTTTCAAATGACATAAAAGGAACTATTGTATTTAGAAAACCTATTAATTCTATTAGGAAATTTGCTATTGAATCACTGATATATATGTACTGTTGGTCCGTTTTATATCATCAATCTCATTGTGTGGGAGAAATTTTCATATGGTGTAGTTCTGCATTTTTAGTATCTTAATGGGAGACTTTGGTATGTTTTTATACGTTGGAGTCGAATAAGTATATGCAACAAAACCGTGCAAATTGAGAGCCTCCTATGTAGTACTACGAGGTCTACAGAATCTAACTTTTCAGCCGTAGCTAATTGGTAATATGTTTGACATATGCTTCGAATAAACCTCTATAAGAATATCAACTACTTAGCATCAAACTCTTGCCACTTTTTCTGCAATGAAGGTTTGCAGATAAAGTTATTTCCTTGGTAATGCTGGTGAAGATCACAATCATGGATGATGACTGACAGCCTGAGTGACAGGGTTTTTTCTGATAGTGTGAAGTGTTATGCTGAGTGTGTGCCTGCCTGTAATGTAACCGTGTGAGTATGTCGGTGAGGAGAGTTGTCTTTGTCGAGTATATATACTCTGTAAGAACCCTTCTGTAGTCTGTAAGTTCAATTAATACAACAGATTCTTGAATCCTATCACAATGTAGTTCTTAGGATTTATCCATGGTATCAGACCTTGGGAATTTCAATTCTCAGGGGGTAAGATTCTAGGGCCTAGTTTTCTTCATCACCACCACCACCACCGTATGATTATCATCTTCATCAGCACCACCACCACCATCTTCATCAACATCAATTCATCATCGTCATCAAGAAATTAGGGTTTTTCTGCTTTGATTTGGTTCTGCTACAACAACACAACTCACAGTGCGTTAGTCTCGATTTGAATTTCGGCTGCTGCAACAATCAGTTTTCGTTTTCTTTTCCCAACTTTTCAGATCTATTTTATGGTACGAATTTGATTTTCTTTTTACATTCAGGTTTTCATTCTCGTAAGTTTCAATTTCGATTTTGTTGCTTTTTCTATTCCTGCTATCATGTAAGACTCAGGATCAGCTGAGCATTGATTTTATCTTTTCAGTTTGTTAGAGATAATGCCTCTCTTCATCATGTAAGACTTAGGATCATCTCAGCATTGATTTTCCTTTTTTAATTTTTTTTTGTTTTTAATTTGGTCGTTGTTGAATCACAATCATCTCAGTTCTTTGATCTTTTGTTTTTGGCTCTTTTGATTTCAATCTCTCGTTTTCTACACAATTATTTCGATTTTCTTCTCAACTCTCCTTTGATTTGTCACTTCGATCCTCAATTCTCGTTTACTGTTACTTTGATTTGTCCACTCGATTTTCTTGGTCCGATTTAATGTTCTTGAACTTGATAAGTGCATAATTCATATGATTTTAGTGTCCATTCCATACTTGTTTTAGCTATTATTCTTGCATGTATTCGTATTATTACTATTGTTTTCTCTTATTTGCCTCTAATAGGTGAATCATCCAAAAAGGAGCTACAAAGTTCTGAAAAGAGCTATAAAGAGAAGTATTCCAAGTATCCAAGCGCCCAAGTCCAAGAGAAGTGGAAGAAAAACGACGAAAAGGAGCAAAATGCTCATAATCAAGACTCAGGCCAAATATCGATCTTAAATCATTCAAATCAAGGATTTATCATCATCATCTTGAAGAGAATTTAAATATAAAAATAATGCAAAAATAATGAGGTCATTCCGAGTTCGAATGAAGAAGTTGTGGCCAAAACAATTTCTATTAAATACCGAAGATAGTGCAGTCCGCGAACTGAGTTTGTGGACGGGGTTCACAAACCTATTTCCGAAAATATCTGCTGGAATTTGAAGTTTTCGGACTATTTTCACGCACTTAGGTATTGGGAAACGTGTATTTACTCTTTGGAAGGCCTATGGGCACGTGTGGAGTCGTTCGTTCGTGTTTTCGGGTCGGGTTCTTAAACCTAACCAAATACTTGGAGTCCAAGTAATGTAAACCTATAAAAAGGTATTAGGTTATGTAAATATATATCTCTACATCATATCTCTACATCTCATATAACACTTTTGTTCTTCATTCATATTTTAGGGTTTACCCCTTTAGGGGGAAACCGGGAAACGGTGTAACATGAGAGGCTAAACTTTTATTGATTAGGATGAATTCTATGTTCCGGGCGTAAAACTTAATTATTATACAAGTTTATTCGAAGTTTTAATCATATTATCGATTGTCTTTTCTATATTAGGGTTAATGATTGGTTTCTAGATTATTCAAGTGTACAATTGGATTAATCTTTTGATCATTCTAATTCTAGTAGAAGTTGGGAGATAAGTGTAATAGTCAAACAACTCTCTACACAAGTAGAAATCGCGAGACCTTACAGAGGGATTCTGTGGAGCAATTGCGAGTGAAGACAACATCAGCAAGTGAACCTTGAGCTAAGAGTTCAACTACTGGGATCAACCTAATTCACAAAGCCTAAAACATTCAGTTGGATTACACCTTGAGTGAGCTACTACTTGGTGGTTCGGTTGGATAGAATATGATATTGGAGAGCTTCCGTATCCGTGGTATAAGGAGTTTTGGGGATAGCACTGATCTAGATGATATTCTACGGTTGGTGATATATGATTCTTACGAAAGGTAAACGAGTATACTATGCAAGTCAATGTTTGGTAACGGCGAATGACTCCTAATCATCTTTTCATCTTATTGTTTATTATTATTTTAATTATAATCAAACCAATCCCCCTTTTCTTTTATTTATTTTGATGAACTAAATAACATATCAATTACACTGATCTTCGTGGGAACAATCTCTTACTACCGCTATATTATTATTTAATTAGTGGGAAATATATTGAATTAATTTGTTGTGGTTACGACACGCATCAAATTTTGGCGCCGTTGCCGGGGAGCGGTTGCTAATTGATTTGTTATTTGTTTAGCTTGTTTTTGTTTTTAGATTTTTTCTTTTGTTCTTGTGAGTCGTCATGTTTCCTTACGGACATAACATGTACGGAGCACAAGACCAATCATCATATTATAGTGGTAATCAATTCGATTTTCAATCTCAATATTATGACAGCTACCAACCTTTCCATGGGTATAGTCAAAACCAATATTTTGGCTGTGATCAATATCCTACGGAACCTTACGGTTATTCTCATGCATATCAACAACCCATTGACGGGTATGTAAGTGAAAAACCACAAGGATGGGGGGATAGTTATGCTTCTAATCAAGATTCTTCTAGTCTTACAGAACTAATGCACCGGTTTATGGATAATATGGATAGGGAAAATCAAAAGTTGGACCAGCGCATTCAAATGATGGATGAACGGGACCAGACTATGGAAAGTTATGCTCCTAAAGATAGTTCTTCTACTCTCGAAGATCTAATGCACCAATTTATGAATAGTTTGGATCGTGAAAACCAGCAGCTGGATGAACACAACAAAAAGACTAAAGATACACTTCAAGAACTTCAAGAGGTTATTAACAACCTAAGAAGAGAAATGGATCAAATTAAGAATGGAATATCTAAGGAAGAAGTTTGGCCTCAAATCCAAATCAATTCCAACGTTCCCATGATTCATGAATATCTTGAAGATGAGCAACCTTTGGAAAATCCTTGCAATAATGGTAATGTTATTCTAACTCCGGATCATTATAACGATCACTCGCCTATTCAAAAGGAGGAGAATGGATATGAAATAACCGTTCTTATAAATGGTGTAACGTACTCAAACAATGATTTTAAGATTTGCACCAATGAACTAGACTTTCTAGGGGATGATTCTGATTCCGATAACGAGGTTGTTGGAGAAATAGAGATTGGGAATGAAATCAAATTGGTTGAAGTTGTGGAAGACCCAATTGAGCTAGCCAAGGCTTATAATGATGCTGAGATTTTGATTGAAGCACAAACTGATGAAGAATGGCTAAATAATTTGATAGAGGACCACGATACATACGAGGTAAATAATTCATTGCAATTCTTTAAGAATGATGAGGATCCTGTAATACAAGAGATTGTGGAAGGTTTGTCTAATCCTTTGCATGTTTCTAAATCTTTTGATTCACATCACTTAGGATTGAGTATTTGTGCTTCTAAAATTCTTAAGGATTATTTTACTTCTAAGTATCCACCACTTGATGTGTTTGATTCTAGCATTGTGCAGGTTCAACAAGAGGAACCTGTAGAAGTTCCCTTATTTTATGTTCTCTATCCACTTTCGAGTGTAGAAAGGACTAAGTATGGGGGAAGCTTTCAAGCTATAAAAATTTCATTATTCATATGTTATGCTAATTATTGTGTGAAGTTGTTACTAGAATTGCAGATTGTTTTCTGGGCAGACTACCAGATTTTCAAATTGTTGGTATATGGACGATAACAAGAGAGTCGGGCTGACGACTTTAAACCAAGCGCTAAATGGGAGGCAACCCATAGTTTTTGTATCTTAAACCCTTTTATTTTTCGTTTTCATTGTTTTCATATCATATTTGCATCCCCATGTTTAATTTCATTGAATCCAGAACTTTTTCGTCAGAAATATTCAGACTGCGCATAGTTCAGTCCAGAGACCATAACTGTCAGACCGTTTATCAAAATACTGTTCCCTTTTGACACTGTGTATAAAACACGTAGATGAACAACTTTTGTGAAATGGAGTTTTTCCAAATTCCTTACCAATTTTCACAGTGTTTTCGTTTTATCTGCTATTACGTCAGAATTCAGAATTTTCAGCTTTACACATTGAGGACAATGTGAAGTTTAAGTGTGGGGGAGTATTTTGCATATAGATTTTTCACTTTTTTGTAAATATTTGCATAAAACCTCCAACTTGTAGATATTTTAGAGTCACTAGCATACTTCTAGGTATGTTTACATAGAGATTATGACCGACATAACTGAAGTTGGAAGTGTTAGGGAACTACGTTCGGAATATTCTTACGAATTGGAGTGTTAAATAATGGATTTAATCATGCCGGTGATGCAAATTAGGAGCAGAGAGAAATGCATTATTAGAGTTGCTGATCAATCATTAGTAGAGACTACCTATTTCATATCAACCGAGGCACTAGACCAAATTTTCTTTGTAGCTGACTAAAGAGCTTTCTTTTGAGTGTGTGTCACCGTACGTTAATTCCGGGTAGAATGGTGAGCTATCCAACTTCACACCATTTTCAGCACTATTTTTGATCTCTTAAGTGCTAATTTTGTCAATCATGAGGGTTACGTCTATAGACGAAAACCACCTTCTTGTAGTTTGATTTGCAGTTAGCACCATACTCTCTCTCGCCAACAACAGATCCATAGAAACACATCATCATCAACAATGGAGCGACATCAAAATCTACAAGGAAAGTTGAAGACGTTTGAGGTTTACAAGCAACAATTCAAGGAAGAGCGAAATTTCATATTCAAGTAAAGCAACATACAATGAGCAGATTTTTATATACATGTTGAAGACTTACACATAAGGAGCGGAATTTTATATCAAAGTATGAAGACTTAGTTACAAGAGTGAAGAAAATCAAAAGATGAGAATTATTGAAATTTATGATATGAAGACAATACAAGTTGTGAAGATCAAAGTGGTAAAGTACTTCTTTCATGGCTATGTTAATTTTATTTCATTTTTATTGTTTTAGTTGCAATCTCTTTAAAAAAAAATACAAAAAAAAATACAAAAAAAAAAAAGAAAAAAAAAATATAAACAAAGAGATTTGCATTTAGGTTGTTATTTGTTCAATAAGGCCATGTGGAAGAAAAATCTATAAGGAAGTTTCAAGCAACAAGAAATAGAGGAAAAAAGTTACAAATTGTCGAAGTTCTACAAGTTCAAGAGTTTATCATCAACAGTTGAAGACCGAAGACCAAGAAGATGAAGAAGACGAGCCGAAGGAAGACGTTTCTATTGGATGCTGTGAGAGTGGTGCTTTCATCATTGCAATCATATGTGAAGGTGGTGAGTACTCCCATCCTCTATTTTTAATAATAATGGTTGATTTCCTTTCTTAGAGATCATCAAAAAAATATCTTTGTTTTCCACGATTTTGTGGAGTCTCCAGAAATTATTCGGAAGGTTTCCTTCCCACCATTCAACGTGTGTAGGATTCTCTCTTTATTCCTACCTGCACACATGTGAGACCCATAAAAAATCCGTCTTATTGAGTGCAATTATCATAAAATCCTTTTAAGTGAGGCAGAAGTCAAGGAGAAATGCTTATTGATCGCTCTCAAACACGCATTCTCTCATTATGGTGTGGTTATTTCTCACTCAAGATTAAAGAATGAATATGTTCTTTGATATTTCTAACTTATTATTACTAGCATGCAGAAATTCTATGTCCTCATAGCTCTTTGGATGCTTGGGAAGCTGGAACGCTTTGAAGTTGGAGTAGGTTTTGTGGGTATATCTCTAGTAAGCCCTCACGAGACTATAACTCGTCCACTAGGGACACCTAGGGGTTTAAAGGCCTGTTATTCATGCTAAGAGTAACCGTATTCTCAATGAGATGGATTTGTTGTTTTTAGGATTAGTTTTATTTTAGTTTGCTCGAGGACTATCAAAGGCTAAGTATGGGGGAATTTGATAAGTGCATAATTCATATGATTTTAGTGTCCATTCCATACTTGTTTTAGCTATTATTCTTGCATGTATTCGTATTATTACTATTGTTTTCTCTTATTTTCCTCTAATAGGTGAATCATCCAAAAAGGAGCTACAAAGTGCTGAAAAGATCTATAAAGAGAAGTATTCCAAGTATCCAAGCGCCCAAGTCCAAGAGAAGTGGAAGAAAAGCGACGAAAAGGAGCAAAATGCTCATAATCAAGACTCAGGCCAAATATCGATCTTAACTCATTCAAATCAAGGATTTCTCATCATCATCTTGAAGAGAATTTAAATATAAAAAGAATGCAAAAATAATGAGGTCATTCCGAGTTCGAATGAAGAAGTTGTGGCCAAAACAGTTTCTATTAAATACCGAAGATAGTGCAGTCCGCGAACTGAGTTTGTGGACGGGGTTCACAGACCTATTTCCGAAAATATCTGCTGGAATTTGAAGTTTGCGGACTATTTTCGCGCACTTAGGTATTGGGAAACGTGTATTTACTCTTTGGAAGGCCTATGGGCACGTGTGGAGTCGTTCGTTCGTGTTTTCGGGTCGGGTTCTTAAACCTAACCAAATACTTGGAGTCCAAGTAATGTAAACCTATAAAAAGGTATTAGGTTATGTAAATATATATCTCTACATCATATCTCTACATCTCATATAACACTTTTGTTCTTCATTCATATTTTAGGGTTTACCCCTTTAGGGGGAAACCGGGAAACGGTGTAACATGAGAGGCTAAAATTTTATTGATTAGGATGAATTCTATGTTCCGGGCGTAAAACTTAATTATTATACAAGTTTATTCGAAGTTTTAATCATATTATCGATTGTCTTTTCTATATTAGGGTTAATGATTGGTTTCTAGATTATTCAAGTGTACAATTGGATTAATCTTTTGATCATTCTAATTCTAGTAGAAGTTGGGAGATAAGTGTAATAGTCAAACAACTCTCTACACAAGTAGAAATCGCGAGAACTTACAAAGGGATTATGTGGAGCAATTGCGAGTGAAGACAACATCATCAAGTGAACCTTGAGCTAAGAGTTCAACTACTGGGATCAACCTAATTCACAAAGCCTAAAACATTCAGTTGGATTACACCTTGAGTGAGCTACTACTTGGTGGTTCGGTTGGATAGAATCTGATATTGGAGAGCTTCCGTATCCGTGGTATAAGGAGTTTTGGGGATATCACTGAGCTAGATGCTATTCTACGGTTGGTGATATATGATTCTTACGAAAGGTAAACGAGTATACTATGCAAGTCAACGTTTGGTAACGGCGAATGACTCCTAATCATCTTTTCATCTTATTGTTTATTATGATTTTAATTATAATCAAACCAATCCCCCTTTTCTTTTATTTATTTTGCTGAACTAAATAACATATCAATTACACTGCTCTTCATGGGAACGATCTCTTACTACCGCTATATTATTATTTAATTAGTTGGAAATATATTGAATTAATTTGTTGTGGTTACAACACGCATCAGAACCACATTCTTTGATATTAATTTCCGATCCCTTTCTTCGTGCTTTCTTGGAGTTTTTTGCTTCCTGTTTGAATTTCTTGACTTTGTTCAAGGCTAGCGACTGAACTGCAGTGGATTTGATTCATCTAAAACCTTCTATTGAATGCAGTTAGTGAGTATGTCTCACTTAGCAAACTCCGTGTTCTACTAGTATGAAAGTTCTTCCAGCTAGTTGTGTAGATAAATAATTAGTGCAGTGGATGCTGCTGCTTATTTTCAATTTCCTAGTAATGATTTGCTAGTAGTGGTTTACTTCATCAATAAACGCAAGAAGTTAGTGCTCTTGTTGGATTTTCCAGTGTGAGATGTTATTCCAGCTTGTTGTGTATATAAATAACTAGCTCAGTGCGGTTTTCTACATCACCTGTGTTTGTGCATCAATAAGCTGTGTCTGAGTAAACCAAGAATAGTGGTGCCAGTACATTTGAGCAGTGAAGGTGCACTTACTATTGCTACTACTTCAACACATGTTTGTGTATAAATAAATGCAACTGATGCATCAACGTAAGAGCAGATGTATTGCAAGAGTTTGTGGTTCATCTTGTTTTTCATCAGTCAACTTAATTATTGTCAAAAGTCTGTGAGAGATTTATAGGGGAGTTTGGTTGGTTACTGCTAGAATCACCTTCTTATGATTGTGTATGGAGCTGAGTAGAATGCAGTCCTTCGGCTGAAGTATAGTGAATGCATTTGTTGAGTTGAGATAGTTCTCCTTCTATCAGGTCACATGATATAGTAGCAACTTGTACGGTTGACTCCTCTTCAACAATTATGCTTGATCACTTTACAACACAAACAACTAATGCACCATCTTCAATTTCATTTGTTCTTCTTGGAGCTACATTGGAGTTCGGTTGGTGATTCCACCTTTCTGGATCGTCTCATGTTGTTGTGTTCTATTGCTTGTGAAGTTTTCTCCTCTACCAAGTATTGCCAGCATCAATAACTATTGCCAGCATTATGGATCATCCACATCATCAATAACACCTCCTACTCCTATTTGCATCACCTACAGCTACCACATACATTGTACAAGTGTACTCTCTTTCCTATAATTGCATCAATTGTCTACCATTGCTACAACTCCAGAACCAATCATTTCCACTATCTCTTGTTTTGCATGTGTACTCTCTCTTGTCTAGCAGTCTATTGTGAAGTGTTATTCTGAGTGTGCAAGCTCAATGTGTCTTTCCAAGCCACCTTGACCTTGAGGGGGGATGATAGTGTGACGTGTTATGCTGAGTGTGTGCCAGCCTGTGAAGTGTTATGTTGAGTGTGTGCCAGCCTGTAATGTAACCGTGTGAGTATATCGGTGAGGAGAGTTGTCTGTGTCGAGTATATATACTATGTAAGAACCCTTCTGTAGTCTGTAAGTTCAATCAATACAACAGATTCTTGAATCCTATCACAATGTAGTTCTTAGGATTTCTCCATTTTCATCTTATTATGAAATATCTTATTTAGATGTGAGCTAGACTGCTAGAGTCTAGGGATAGACGCAAATTTTAGTGCCGAGGAGAGCTAAATCACAAGCAGGAGCCCAAGACCAATACCAGGCCCAATATATCTGTGCCAATGATTAGTTTTTTTTTTTTTGCATTGTCGGAGTAACTCTTTGCTGATAGTGTTAGGCAGGTGCAAAGATTTTTATTTTCAATTTTCAGGTGGAGCCGAAAAGTTGCTTCCCATACACCTATGTCCGCCCCATGCCGGATACTTAATATCCGATCATATATCCAGCTGGAAATAAGATTACACATCTTAACAAGTTTTGGGCCAACCAACAAATTTCCCTTACGTTACTGTATTTTTATAATTTAGAGTGACGGAGAAGAATGAGATTATCATAGTGCTCGCTATACATTTTAGAATGAAATTTTGAAGTTTGGGATACGGAGCAGGAGAAACATTCTTTCCCAACAGACAGACTTTCAATCACCTCTCGGGAAGGCTACACTATTTATGTGGTGTCATAGATTTTCTATTTTCTCTGGTGACGTAGTTACCAACAGAGTAGTTTGGTTCGTGTCAGAATAAAACAAAAAAGGAAACGACCGTTCTAGGCACCAACCATGCTAATATTAATCGCAATCCAAAATAGCAAGTGATTGTGGCGTTTTGAGTGAGTCCAAATTTGTTCACACTCCTCTAACGAGTGTATGATCCTGTAGGACCAGAATATCGCTACAACTATGTTCACGTGAGATTAACAACACTTCTGCGAGCATCATCGCAAGCTCTTCAACAACACTCTGCGAGTGTCAGAGAATAATACAAAGAATGACGTAATAGACAACGACAGCATAAAACATGAGAAAGATGTGCAGATTTTGTAGTTAGAGAGAATGCTCGCGAGCACAAGGAGGGATCTCGCGAGAGCAAGGCAGGAAATGAAGATTTTGTGGTTATAGAAATGTCTCACGAGCACGATAGCAGAGCCTGCGAGGAGCATAGCAGAACCTGCAAGGAGCATAGTAGAAATCCTAAAAAATTGGAAAGATGAGTTGAATGTGAGATGTAACCCACTATGAAGATACCTATATAAAGAGAATAACAGGAGAGAGAAAAGGGGGACACAATTTTTAGGAGAGAGAGAGATATTTTGCAGAGAGATTTTTAGAGAGAGAATGTATTTTTCTTTATCATCTTCTTCCCCAAAACCAGATTTAGAACTCCATTAATGGAGATCATCAATATAAATTAAATGTAAATTTTAACAATCTTAGTGAAGAATCATGGATGTAGATCAAATTGATCGAACCATGTAAAAAATCTTGGTGCCCTTTTATAATTTTAGCAATTTTACTACCAATTTTATATGTAGATCTAGAAATTAATATCAAGATATGATAAGGGGTGTGTTGTAGGAAAACCTGCAACTACATTTTGGCGCTAGAAACAGGGACTGCTATTTGATAGATTGAAGAAGATTCAAAGAAATTAGCTACCGTGAGAGTTAGAATTCGTGGGATCTAAAAGTTAAGGAAAAGTGGAAATTTCAATGGATAAATTGTGTCTTCAAGCAAACACCAACAACACAGTGAAAGAAAGTTAAAGAAAAAGACGAAGATGCAAAGTTACGTCAAAAGGATGAATTTCTACATCAACAGAGTCTACATCAACTATGAGTTTAAAAAGGACAAATCCCTTACTATTCTATCTTATTTTATGCTTGATTGTTTATATCCGGAATTTTGGGAAAAATTAATTTGATTATTAAGTTTTGCTCTTCACGCAACAATCGTGAGAAACAAGCTTTGTTTTTCATAAGAATTTTGATTCTCAATTGTAATCTTACATCAAAACAAGTTCTGTTCAAAGATTTGCATCATCCAAATTTAGTTTTACAAACATATATGATCGTTTTTTTTTTAAAAAAAAAAAAATTTACAGAAAACGTATGAAAAAAATTTGGCCATGCGAATTTCAATTTTTTTAGATTGTGCGAATTTCTCGAATTTCAGAGCATCAAAAAATTTCGTTCTTTTAAGGTTATGTGGTTTTAAAAATAAAATAAAATTGATGATTATCCTTGTTTTCAATTTTATGAAGTTGAGATAAAACTTACATTACTCATGGTGATTGCTCGCAGGGAATGGACTCTCGCAAGAAAGAAAGATAAAATTGCATGGCTAGAAAAAAATATAGAAAGGGACAAAGAGAAAGATTATACAAAGGACAACTAAAAATAATAAGTCATGCGAATCTCGCCACTCTTTCACGAGTTGAAGACAGTACAGTTGGTCAAACCAGAGGCGTACAAGTTTAAGGTCGCAAGATCGATTCTTCCTAACTGCGATATTTTCGCATATTTTTGATGAAATACCAAGGACAAATAAAAGAACAAGTAATAAGTGTTATGTGAAGATATCGCAAAGAAATATTAGAATAGATGGTTCAAGGCTCAAAGAACAAACAAGAGGTCACGGGTTCGAATTCACAGAGATTCATATTTTTCATTTTCTTCTCATTTTAATTGGCAAGTAAAAGAATAAGGAAAAAAGTTCTGCGTTAATTTCGCAGAGAGGTTCTTGAACAGATGGTCCAGAGAACAATATGGGAGATTGTAGTCATAGGTTCGAATTTGCCTGCGAGCATAATTTTCTTCTTTACAGAGGGTGAAAAAATAGATAATCTCTCAGCATTGTTTCATTATTTCGCAAGCAAGAGGAAGCACAGTTGGTGATCTGCTAAGTTAATGAGTTCATGGTCGCGAGTTCAAGTCCTAACATATGCATATATTTTTTTCGCGAAGTCCTCGCAAGTATATTTCACACAGAAGACAGTTCATGATAATTTCGCAGAGAAATATCGCAAGCAAGAGAACTAGCAAAGTTGGTTGAGAGGCTTGAATGCAAGCAGCTGATCGCGGGATCAATTCTTGCTTCTCGCAAGTTTATTTTTGTTATGTGAAATTCGCAAGTCAGCCTTTGATTATTTCGCAGATAAATTTCGCAAGAAAGAAAACTAGCACAGTTGGTTGGGAGGCATGAATGCAAGCAGCTGATCGCGGGATCAATTCTTGCTTCTCGCAAGTTTATTTTTGATATGCGAAATTTCTACATAATTATCTCTCGAACAGTTAAACTTTGATTACTTCGCAAGATCGTTGATTAATTCGCAAGAGAGGGCTAGCCCAGTTGGTTTATTGCGAGAAAATGCAAGAGGCAGGTCAAGGGTTCAAGTCTCATCTCTCACTCTTCTTTTTTGCTGCGAGACGTTCAGACAACTCACATAAAAGCTAAGTACCACTTCCTTGAATATTTTACTTACAAAAAATAAATTTTTTGATTTAAGCGATACAATCGCAAGATTTCAAAGAAGATTTCAAAAAAAAAAAAATTACTAGAAGCGAGGCAATCCCAAGATTTCAAAGAAGATTTCAAAGATTTCTCTAGAATATTACTTTTACAGAAAAAGGTTTTTGATTTAACTTACCAAAAAGCGATACAATCGCAAGATTTTAAAGATTTCAAAAGATTATAAAAAATAAAATCATCGCAAAAATTTAAAGATCTTTAAAAATTTCAAAGATTTCAAAGATTACATAAAGCGAAATTATCGCAAAAATTTCTAAGATTTCAAAACATTTCAAAGATTTTTGATTTATTTTACAAAAAGCGATACAATCGCAAGATTTCCAAGATTTCAAAATTTCAAAAAGCCGAGAAAATTTGATTTAATATATTCCTCTAGAATATTTCTTTCATAGAAAAAGATTTTTGAATTAACAACGCGATACAATCGCAAGATTTCAAATAAGATTTCTCTAGAATATTACTTTTACAGAAAAAGGTTTTTGATTTAACAATGCGATACAATCGCAAGATTTCAAAGAATATTTCTAAGATTTCAAAAGATTTTAAAGAATATTTACTTCAAATATGATGTTATGAGAATGAAAGAAGAAATGACAGAAATGAAAGAAAAACTCACAAAAATGAGCAAAACAAAATTTTATCAGAGCTACGAGTGTAATCGCGAGATTATTAAACATCATATAAAGAATTAACAGAAATGAAAGAATGAAGAAAGGCGAAAATATCGCAAGAAACGCGAATACAATTTCGCAAATATTAATAGAATGGGACAAACCTTTATGGCGTACACCTTAGTTCGCGGGTACAATCTCGCAAGAGGCAAATGTAAGACCTAATAGTGCGTCATATAAGGGGGTATCTGATTGCATGGCTCAGGGGTAAGGTTATACCGCTGCTGGATCCTGAGTTATGGAGAGAAAGGGGTCCATATCTTTGAGATACCTATCCAGGAGAGGTACCTTGGATTTCCAACTTTATAAGGTTATACCCTGGTTGGACGACCGAGGGTCTCTTCTAAGGAGTGCAGAGTATGACCAAGGCTCCGAGGTACACGGTTGAGTCAAGGGTTCCCGGGGCGTACGAAACTACCTTGGCCATCCTTGGCAAGTCTTGGCTATGATGCACTCGACCCGAAGAAAACCCCACTTAGGGTGCAGTTTTGTAACTATAAGCCATATAGGCATAAAGGACAAGAGGCTGCGAAAACAACTGGTTGTTGGAAAATCTGGATGGGATGAGATAGTCTTGTATGGCCGATGTGCCCTCCTTGAAGGGGCAACCAGGGGGAAGATAAGGGCGGCACCCTCCATTGGGGAGCTGATAAGTGTCTAAAGACGGAAATGTCATGGGGCTTTATGATCGCAAGAACATTTAGGCTTGTCATATTGTCGCGTGACGAAAATTATACAGAGGCAACAAGCCATAAGAGAAAAAAGATAAGATAAGATCAATGGGTTTTTACATGAAAGTGTAAAGACGTCCTGCGATTTCATCGCAAGACGGTAATGTCATAAGATGTAGTTCTCGCAAGGGAGCTTAAACTTATCATATTGTCGCAGAGATGTTGAAAAAATGTGGATAAGGCAAGATCAATGGGTTTTTACATGCAAATGTGAAGATATCCTGCGATTTTGTCGCGGATACAAAAGGAAAATTGGCAAAATAAGACCTTTAACTAGGAAGGAAAAATAAGACCAATAGAATAATCTCAAACATTAATTATTTTCTTTTAAGAATGCAGGAAAGATTTGTTCATCGCAAGAGAGATAGCAAGTACTATTCAGAATCTCTCAGAAATACTATTCAGAATCTCTCAGAAGTATTGTTCAGAATTTCTCAGAAATATTATTCAGAGTCTCTCAAGAGGATTGTCTACAATCTCGCAGCACTATTCATCGCAGCACTATTCACGACACTATTCACAATCTCGCGGAGATATTCCATGAACGCTATTCATAATTTCGCAGGGTTATTCATAAACTCGCAGACATATTCAGAAAATCGCAGATACATTAAGAATCTTGCAGACACATTCAGAAACTTGCAAATTCATTCAGCACCTCGCAGACTATTCCAGAATTTCGCAGAAAATGTGATTATTTCGCAGAATATGATTATTTTATCGCATGAGGCAGAGGCAAGACAAGAATAAAGAAACAAGTCGTTCAATTAACATTTTCTCAAGGATTCTACCTCCATAGATAAATAACAGAGGCAACTATGGATTACCAAGAAAACATTTTATGTTCTTTATCTTCTCGGCAAGAATCATTTCCAAAATGGACAGGGATTTTCACCAAAAATGAAGTAATAATTTCGCATGAACAAAGGCAATACTTATGATTTTCATTCAAGGACGGATACTTCTTATATTTTGAGGATTGAGTACTTCTTATATTTCTCCAAGGATATTTCATACTTCAAATACTTCAAGAGTTAATACTTCTTATTTACTTAGCAAAGACATGGAACTTCACAAAAGAATAGAGGCAAGTACGTACTTTTCGAGTCTAGTATTCTTTCGCTCGTTCCTTCATCAACAAAGATCAAAGACTACTACAACAATAGATTTTTTCTTAAAGATTACTTTTCAAGCAATATTCAAGAAAAAAGAGGCAAGATGTAGGACCAGAATATCGCTACAACTATGTTCACGTGAGATTAACAACACTTCTGCGGGCATAATCGCAAGCTCTTCAACAACACTTTGCGAGTGTCAGAGAATAATACAAAGAATGACGTAATAGACAATGACAGCATAAAACATGAGAAAGATGTGAAGATTTTGTAGTTAGAGAGAATGCTCGCGAGCACAAGGCGGGAGCTCGAGAGAGCAAGGCAGGAAATGAAGATTTTTTGGTTATAGAAGAGTCTTGCGATCACGATAGCAGATCCTGCGAGGAGCATAGCAGACCTGCAAGGAGCATAGCAGAAATCCTAAAAAATGGGAAAAATGAGTTGAATATGAGATGTCACCCACTATGAAGATACCTATATAAAGAGAAGAGCAGGAGAGAGAAAAGGGGGACACGATTTTTAGGAGAGAGAGATATATATATTGCAGAGAGATTTTTAGAGAGAGAATGTATTTTTGTTTATCATTTTCTTCCCCAAAACCAGATTTAGAACTCTATTAATGGAGATTATCAATGTAAATTAAATATAAATTTTAACAATCATAGTGAAGAATCATGGATGTATATCAAATTGATCGAACCATGTAAAAAATCTTGGTGTCCTTTTATAATTTTAGCAATTTTACTACCAATTTTATATGTAGATCTAGAAATTAATATCAAGATATGATAAGGGGTGTGTTGTAGGAAAACCTGCAACTACAGATCCCATTACCCACGATGTTTAGAATCACAACCCTCGTTGCATAACTCCCTAAATAGAATCGATGGTTGAGATTAAAATGTTACGTGCACACTCGTTAAGGAGTGTGCACAAATTCGCACTCGTTTTGAGTTGGCCTTTTTTAACACACGTCACCGGTCAAATATTACGAGGAGACACAAACTAAACCAAATCCCCGTCATATATTTTCCCACAATATAAAAATTGAAAAACTAAGAGGAGCAAGGAAAATGGTGAAATCATCGATAGTAAATCCACTGAAACGAGCGACATAAAGAGAAGATGTTGCCATGGATAAATCTGATCCATCTCTTGATCAAGAAAAAAAGGCAATAACAAAAAATCCCATAATCACTCTCTGATGAAGAAAGAGAAGATGTTGCATATGAACTCAGACTACTCCGTGGTCGTAAATAATCTCATTTTCTTAATTATTATTAGTAATAGTTTTTGTATAGAAGTTTGTTTTCTTCGTTTTAAGAATTTTCAATAGTAAAACCTTTATTTTTATGAGATAATATTTTTTCTCGCAACTAAACTTGTTACTAGAATTGATGGGATCACATGGTGAAACTTTATGGTGCATTTGTTTGTTTTTGCTGCTGTTTTTATCAGTGGTAAAATTTTTTTTGAAGCATTTTATCAGTGGTAATGATTTAGGTTAATATGTTGGTTTGGGATTTGAAGATGCAATTCACTTGAAGATATGAATCTCTAATGTTGGTTAATCATGATGGAGGAATACGAATAGCATAGCTGGTCTGGTTTTATAGGGGCTGCAAGGAAATTATTATATTTTAATCTCACCATGAATTTTGATTGTATGAATGAAATTTTATAAAACAGAGGAAGTGAAGTAGGAGAGAAGAGGGAAACTATGCAAAGGATTTTAGATATGAAATCTTTCTTTGGTTAATTAGAAATACTGGTGGTTGAAATATGTTAACATTTTTTATTTCAGCTTCTCTCCTTGGGCCCACTAACAGGTGACGTGTTGAAATTGCAAATCCATGTCACAGCTAGATCGGTGTTGCCACGATAGAAGGCGGAGGTGCTCCACTTCCCCCACTCCCTTCCCCCACACTTTTCCCCCATTACGTGTCATCGTTCTTAGCCCTTGATCCCTGGATTGAGATTAGCAGGGGGTCCCATTATTATTGGGTTTAACCAACAGATGCTTGACACATAGGCGGGGGAAATCATTGGGGGACACTAGTGGGGGAAGGGAAGCATTTTCGGATAGAAGGCGTGGAACTAGCGTGAATTTAGCTACTTTTCTATCATTTTCCAAATAAAAACATTTTTTTTTATAAGCAGAAAACAAACAAAATAACTAAACTCTCAATCTCACACTCCTCACTATAGCGCTACCCATCAAATCATTACCCAGCAGCAGGAGAATTGAAGGTGGAGGTGATCAAGCAATCCATTCCCCTTCAATTTCCTTCGCGGCACTTGATTTGGCTAGATATGTGCAACAAGGTTAGCCTCCCTATATCTATGACCAATTACAATCTTATCGAAACTTAGCGTAAGTTCTTCAATATCTCTGATCAAGCTTCTCATTACCCGTGGTATTTGTATATCTCTTTTGCACAATTGCACCGCAAAGGTAGAATCAGTTTCAACCTCAAGCTTTTTTATGCCAATTTTTTTTTCCAGCAACAAACCTTTTCTTATTGCCCAATCCTCTGCGACATTATTTTAATTTTTGTATATATGTCTTGCAAAGCAAGCCTGAAAATCACCATTATCATCTCTTATGATTCCTCCAATTCCTGCCTCCTTCGAGTCATTTGAGGCTCCATCACAATTAAGTTTATTGAACCCGTGTCTTGGGAACAACAATGTCCTCAGTTCTACACATTTTCTTCTCAAAATTACCACTGACGTTGAAATACTCTTTAAAGGATCTAGCAAGTACTTTAGTGGCAAGAAACACTTTGTGTTCGAATATCCATTCATTTTTACCAATCCAGATGGACCAGAGAATGAAAGGAAAGATACTCAACCACTCAACCCTTCCAATATTCCCTTTAAACCTGCAAAATGTTCTCAGAGTAGATGGGTTAATATAATCCAAATTAGGTTGGAATCCAATCCAATCATTTATCTTCTTCCATAAAGGCGCCACTGCTCTACAACCAAAAAACAAATGATGAGAAATTTCGATATCATTATTACATAAAGAGAAGGCGAGATGATTACCAATATGCTTACGGTAGAGAGACTCATTTAAATTGAGTCTATTATGACAAAGCATCCACAAGAAATATTTTTGTTTATGTGGACAATTCAGTTTCTGCATAAATCTACTATCGGGATTAGGTAAAACATTACCCATCTTGTTGGAGATAAGAAAATTATAAGCCGGTCTAACATTAATATCACCATTTGAAAAGGCGAGGGTACCCAAATATACCTCAAGCTAAAAAAATTCCTTTCTATATGTCCTTTCTCCGAAAGTGATTGTTTGTGGACTGAGTCGAGACAATGCAACTAATCGGTTCACACTTCGTGTGATTGTCTATGGATACGAAATCGAGACAATACAACAACGAAGTATGTTTACTTGATACAAAGGTTCAGACTTAACCAAACTCAATAGGATTCACGTATCAAGTAAATAGGAATTAACGTTTGTGCAATTTACTTTAATTATAATAAAACAATTATAATGCGGAAATATAAAGTAAATGACACTGCAAGATTTTCTTAACGAGGAAACCACAAATGCAGAAAAACATCGGGACCTAGTCCAGGATTGAATACTCTTAGGATTAAGCCGCTATACAAAATAAACCAACTTCGCATAGTTGACACCAAGCAACTAAACCTATAGTTCACCTAGTTCTGTCTATATTCCCATGCCTCCAATCTGTAAACAAGTCACGTACTTGGAACAATTCCTTGGATTCGTATTCCAAATAGTATAGGAACAACAAATCTGTTTGGTATCAACTCTCATCAACCAAGTTATATGAGTCGCACAAAGGCTCTTCTGTTTATCTTAACATAAATTTCTTTGCCAGGTTCCAAGATCTATCTTATGTTCAATCACCAAAAGGTAATCGTTAAGATTAAGCCAACAACACTCTTAATCCTGTAGTTGCGGAATATCTCACAACTACACCCTCATAAGAATCCATTAAAATGATTCCTAAACCTAATTAATTTGATATGGAACTAAGAATTAAGGTACTAAAATTATAAAGAGACACAAATATTTTTACGTGGTTCGATCAATGTGATCTACATCCACGGTGCTTCACTAGTGATTGTATGTGATTACATGATTTTACAATTGAGACTCCATTAATGAATATTTGGAGCTCTAGAATTTTGGGGAAGAAGATGATAAAGAAAATAAATCCCTCTCTAAAATTTTCTCTCTCCTCCTAAAATTATCCCCTCTCTCAAAATGTGTCTCTCCCTTTCCTCTCATGCCTAAATGGCTATTTATATGATTTTACACATTGGATAACAACTAATCTTTCCCTTAATTTCGGATCAAAGAATCATCATACGAACCTTCGCAAATTTACTTCACGAACTTCTTTACTCGTAAAACGTTCTTCGTGATTTCTTTATCTTCGCAAAATATTCTATACTCGCAAAATGTATTTTCTCTCCACAATTTCGTAAGTTATCATTTGCTGTGATATTCCGCTCCTACATCTTGCCTCTTTTTTCTTGAATATTGCTTGAAGAGCGATCTTTAAGAAAAAATCCGTTGTTGTAGTAATCTTTGATCTTTGTTGATGAAGGAACGAGCGAAAGAATACTAGTCTTGAAAAGTATATACTTGCCTCTATTCTTTTGCGAAGTCCCGGAATGTTGCGAAGTAAATAAGAAGTATCAACCATTGAAGTATAAGAAGTATGAAGTATCCTTGAAGAAGTATAAGAAGTACTTAATCCTCGAAATATATAAGAAGTATGAAGTATCCTTAAGAAGTACTTAATCCTCTAAATGTAAGAAATATTGCGAACCCATCATGCGAACTCTCACTCCATGTTATTTGCCTCATGCTATGCTGTAATGCAAATAAAAATTTAGATTAGTATTCAACATTTCTTTTATCAAAATTTCTTATTTTTTATTTATATGCTACTTCAAAATCTTTTTGTTTGTTTTGATTTCCTTTGTATTATCTATTTCATCTCTCTTGACAAATATTTTTCCATGGAAATGATCCTAATAGGTACCCCCTCATATGACGCACTGAGGTGCTTTTCCTTTTACGAGTATACGCCATAAAGGTTTGCCAGCTACTATTCTCCATGTCGAATATCATATCATTGGAAATAAAGTAAATTTTTCAAGAGAAATATATAAATTGATTTGTGCGAGATGTTTTTCTCGGTTTCTTTTGTAATTTTGAAATCTTGAGATCTTTGTAATTGTATCATCTTTGTAATTGTGTGATTGAATCGCTTTTTGTAAATCAAATCAAAAATCTTTTATTTTTCGTAAGCAAATAAAATGTTTAAGGAAAGAGGTACTTAGCTTTTATGTGAGTCGTTGTTGTCTCTTGCGAAGTATGTGATTTGCTTGCGAAGCTAGTATCGTCTTGCATGTTCTCATAGCATACCAATTATTCTAGCCCACTCTTGCGAAATAGAATTCTGCTGTTTTGCGGACTTTTGCGAAGTAAACGAACATTTGCGAAGTATTGGTGTTGCAAACGTTCGCAAAGTGAATATTTGCGAAGTGTAAAAGTAGAAATGCTGCTTCTGCGAACGTTCGTAAGATTTGACCCTACGAAGATGATATTCGTAAGTATATGACAGAAAAGAATTTTGATGGGGACCATCTTCGTAAGCACCATCTTCGTAAGAATTTTGATGGGGATCATCTTCGTAAGTATATGGGACCATCTTCGTAAGAATTAATGTGGTAACACTAAAATGGGGTAATATACTTCGCATATACTTAATTTGGTGTGATTTCCTGTAAGTAATCATAGTGGAGCTTTCTTCGTAAGTTATCATAGTGGAGCTTTCTCATCTTCGTAAGAATTAAGTATATAATTAAGTATATACTCCAAGTAGTTGTATACTGGACTTCGTATACTCCAAGCTGGGACGTATAATCATTTTGCGAAGTACATAACTTCATCTTTCTTCGTGAATTTGACTTATCTTCCTGGATGAGTTGTCAACGAACACATACATGCTTTCTTGGTCGACGACGGAACGTTTAATCAATTACTTGTAGTTTTCACAAGTTGAAGCTGTAATTGATCGACTCGGTGGAATTTAATGATCCGCCATTGAGAAATGAACAGATGGAGATCCTTGTACAGATCCAAATGAACTCACACGAGTTAGTGAAGCTGATCCCTGGAAAAAATACTAGATCGAGATGTGAAATTTGAACTAGACGATGCGAAACCGGACGAAAGGCTTGAATTAGCCGATGACGAATTTGTAAACGATGAACCATAACATATCCCTGAAGATGATATTGAACTAAGAAAATAGTAGAGAAAAGAGAAAAATAGTAGAGAGAGAAGAGGACCAATTATTAAACGAAATGGTTGATCCCGCAAGTTACAGGAAGGATAAATCCATTTAATCTTTCCCTGTTTCCAGCGCTAATTATGTAGTTGCGGAATATCTCACAACTACACCCTCATAAGAATCCATTAAAATGATTCCTAAACCTAATTAATTTGATATGGAACTAAGAATTAAGGTACTAAAATTATAAAGAGACACAAAGATTTTTACGTGGTTCGATCAATGTGATCTACATCCACGGTGCTTCACTAGTGATTGTATGTGATTACATGATTTTACAATTGAGACTCCATTAATGAATATTTGGAGCTCTAGAATTTTGGGGAAGAAGATGATAAAGAAAATAAATCCCTCTCTAAAATTTTCTCTCTCCTCCTAAAATTATCCCCTCTCTCAAAATGTGTCTCTCCATTTCCTCTCATGCCTAAATGGCTATTTATATGATTTTACACATTGGATAACAACTAATCTTTCCCTTAATTTCGGATCAAAGAATCATCATACGAACCTTCGCAAATTTACTTCACGAACTTCCTTTACTCGTAAAACGTTCTTCGTGATTTCTTTATCTTCGCAAAATATTCTATACTCGCAAAATGTATTTTCTCTCCACAATTTCGTAAGTTATCATTTGTTGTGATATTCCGCTCCTACAAATCCAACGAATTGTGTTTATGCCGATCTTCTCAATTAATCAATCCAATATACCACAAGGATAAACCGATTATTAATTGGATCCTATTTTACCAAAACAAGTATTGTAAACACCAAAGATTATAAAAACCAAGTATGAAATCTTCTATTTCTTCTTTGTCTTCAAATCTTCTTAGATCTTCAATAAACACCTGCACACAACTACTTGAATCTCTTGTGATCAATCACATGCAGAACAGAGTCTATTAACAATGGATTATCACAAGATCGTCTTTATATCTAACAATTGTCTAAAGATCCCTGTCGAAACCTTGAACTAGTTTGAGTGAATCTTATATCAGAAGAGAAGATTCTCAAGCATAAACAAACTAGTTGCAATCAAAGTTCAACCACCGTTAGTCAATCAAATCAATATGAAAACTAAAGATGAACCGTAATTATCTAGTTTCCCACTAACGGTATGCACTAGAGCTTCTCAATCCCAAAGAAGACTTTAAACTGAGCGGTCGTAAGAGATTTTACCTAATTAGATTACTCTCCTCTCCGATAGGAGGCTTCACCAGTAATAGTACAACATAGGAAATTTACTGTCATGAAGGATTAGTTTGCTAGAAATGCATACTCAAAGTATTTATAGACAAGGAAGTTTGGACACCAAGGAATTTCCAAAACCGAAAATATTCTCAAGATATTTTTCCATATTAACCCAAATTCGGTTTTCATAATTCTTGTGAATACACTGTCCAAATTTATGATCGAAATCTCCTTGGAAAATCTTTAACTAGCAAATGCACATTACTAATACTTATTTTCCATATATAATTAAAAACCTTAATTAACAGATTCTTAACTTATTTAAATTCGATCTTGGGATTTACTTCCTTCTTAGTTGTTAAGGAATATCTTTGAACAATAAAAGAATACACATTAATGCGCGTGTTCAAAGCATGTCGACATATTTTTCTTGCAAGTCCTTTTTCATACTTTCTCACTTGAAACCGATTTACCACACTTCCAAACAAGTTTAGAATTGGTTCATCTGACTTTCAAGAAGTATGTGATTGATCAAGTAACACTTAATCACAAACCATGGGTGTAATGGTTCTACCAAAACAAGTTTAGGTTCTACCTCCATGTGAGTAATGTGCATAGTCACACTAGCTTACCAAAGATACGGCTGACTAGGTACTAGGATCGGTTCCCCACATATATTTGGTATCTAACTTGTATGCACTGCACATGTCCATAAGATCAGTTCCCCCTTGCCTAAAAATGTGTTGCACATGTTCATAGGATAGGTTCCCCTTTCTTCTATAAACCTTGTCGCACCTTATACAAGGATTAATTCCCCTTGTGATGTACTGCACCTCTTACTAGGATCGGTTACCTTCTCCCAAATTTGGTCAGACACACACAAACCCGATCATACCCCAGGTGATTACTTAAGATCGGTTTCACTAATAAAACTCATACCAATACATAAGTATGGCCTCATGTGAATAGTTTTACCAAGAACACAAACAAGTCATGAGTGGTTATACTAATCATACATATTGGTCGTTCATAAGATATGAAATGAAGAACATCCCTAATAACGCTCGGTGATTTCCTTTTCGGTTCACAACACATATCATGAACTTACTTCCTTAGAACACATGTAAACATTGTTCCCTAGGATGAAATCCTCACCTCATTTACATACATAATCACAATAACATTCATACGATTATGTTGATGTCTTATATACAAAGTTTAATGGTTAAGCAAGAAACTTCATATTGTATTCCTTAATACTATGTCTATCCAGAGTGTTTATGCTTCGCAGTTTTATGTTTTTAATATGCACGACTTGAAAGATACGTTAGGGAATAAAACAGTTCAAGTCAAATATCACTAACCTAAAGTGGAAGGATGATGTTGTGGTTGTAGATCCGTACTTCTTCACTTCTTCAAGTCTTCGCAATACTTGTAATGTCTCATCTTAATACTTTCAATCTAACCTATACGAAGTTGACTCTATTACATTTAAATCAAGCGACTCTTAAATGAGTTTTGGCTCACTAAAATATGACAACCAAACTTGACATACCAACGCTTGGTGGGTTCAATCGAGATATGATCTAACAATCTCCCCCTTTGTCAATTTAAGTGACAAAACTCTTACAATCATACGGATAAACAAATTATAATAATTCATTACACATACGCTTGATTCCAGAATTCAACAGCACATAACCTGTATTAATTCGATACTTAAAATGCCGTTGTTGACATTATAATAACAAAGCTCATACTCCCCCTAAAGGTGAGATATCTAGATTTTCTATCCGCGCGTCTTTGTTATCCCAATCATATGATATGTTACAACCCATTAGTCTGTGCTTTTCCTCTTTCGTTATATAAATGTTCAAGCACCATTTTCCTCTTCCCTAGTGACACCAATGAATATAAAATTGATACCAGCATCACTTGTTTACTTAATATATTTCTCCCCCTTTTTGTCACAAAAATGACAAAGAAACGAAAGAAAATAAAGGACAACACAAAAAGGATCTTACAAATCTCAAAATAGACTTGCAACCTATTGAGTCAAGCACGAGGGTTCCACATACCATTTTTGATAACCAATATCAAAACCGAAACTACAAAGTAATTATGTTTTGATATGTTATCATGGAAATAATTGCCCGAAGAAATTTTCCCAACTAGTTTAGCAAACCAAAAATCAACTAAGCAACTTAGTCCCTTTGCTAAACCGATTGTATGAGTACAACTGCTTCATTCGATAAGACCAAAACAAAGATAAACTCCATTTTTCTCATCAGGTTCTAATTATCCATATAACTTAGACCTTTAGATTTTAAACAAGCCAAATACTAGGTTAGTTAACTAGCATTTCCTTGTTTAGGCATTCGTCTAGACTTGAATAACCGAAACCTCCACTTTGATAAGTCAAACTAAGATCAGAATTAACTTAGTTTATCTTATCCGGAATCAAATTGGACTAAACAGCTCATCTGGTCAATATATTCATTCGTTAAGCCATAAATAATTCATACAAACCAATAAATCAACATGCATAATTATTCACCTCAACCGGAAGCAATTGAAGCAACATATATCATTAAAGTTCCACTATTGCACCGAAATTTTTTAAGCCTAAACAATTGATACTACACAATAAAGCAAAATAATAATTGTTTTACTTAACTGGAATCAATTGAAATAACATAAACGTTAAAGCACCGCAATTTCACCAAACTTTTGTAAGCCTAAACGATAGATATCACACAACAAAGCAAGATAACTAAAGTTTTACTTAACTGGAAACAATTGAATCACACATACATCCACACATATATAATAGAATAAACACATCAATTGTACCGACAATTTCGTTCAAGCAAAAGCAATAGATATATCAAATAAAAACAAGCTTTTCTTAAATAGGAAAATAATTAACTAACAAGATTATTGCCTCAATTTCGCATCCAACTTCTCCAATATGATCGCACCTTCTTCTTCCAGGGTAAATTGATATCAAAATACCATTATGTTGTAATCCTTATGCAAAAACAAAAGAATAACAACAACCAACCTTTACTAGAGAAAGGATGAAAATCGGTTTTAACAATTGCAAGCAAAAGTTGAAAACCATCGAAACACATGCTTTTATGCTAAACCAAAACCGATTCAACATATTGTGACTTTTTCACATATTATTTCAACAGGAACCCCTCATGATCCTTTGGTAAAGCCTACCAACAAGGGCTAGAACTTAATCCTCAATATTGTAGGAAATTGAATTATCAAAACAACGCAAAAAGAAAGAAAGAGGTTATTCCGAGTTCGGAAGAAGAATTTATGGGCAAAACAGTTTTACACTTCTTCGTATGGGGACCTTTCACTAGGATCGGTTCCCTATAATAAAAATTGTGCTGCACATGGGCATAGGATATATTTCCCCAATAACAAAACTTGTTGCACATGTGCATGGGATATCTTCCCCTTTTGCACCAATCACTAGGATCGGTACCCCAAGTGTTACTTGTGACGGATCACAACAGTAAACTGTTTTTGACATAACTTTTGCATACGATGTATGAATTCAGTGATTTTTGGCTCGTTTTGACCAAAAAAGCAAGTGCTACACATATATTATCAGTATATATCAACATAATACACTCACATTTACCTTTTCTTTCAAAACCCAAATATAGATAGAGAAAGTATGAGTATAGAAGAAAAGAAATCTCCTAAAGATGTTAATTAGTCATATAATAATCGAGATATCATGTGATAAGTTTTATGAGATTCATCACCTTTTAAAATTGAGCACCAAGGTGAGCATGCACATTCTAACACAACTAGGTTGTGTTAAGTTCAGTCTTGTCTTGTTCGTCACGAGTGACTAAGACATAATCATTCTTGACCTCTTGCTTGGTTTGTTTTCTCTTGTTCCATCTCTTGTTTTTCTTCTTTTACTTGTAATGAAGAGTGTCATTATCACAACCTTTACTTACAACAGATTTCAGACATAATTTCTTTCTTTAGGCTTTCAAAATGACTCTTGTAATTATTGTCACCAACAATTAACAGCTGAGAGTCATTCTTGTGACTAAATTTTGGTCCCTTCTTGGCTATGGAGGACTTCAGGACCCATTTAGAGTTGGGTTTCACATGATCAGCTTTATCCTTCATACCATTGGGATCATTGTCCTTATGAATACTTTGCGAAACATCCTTTCTCCAATTTGGAACACCAGATCTTGTTTTTGTATTTAAAACATCATCTCTCTTTCTATAATTGGGTATTTTATGAGATGACCTTGTCGAGTGATATGAAAAATTTGAACTATCATTATAATAATTATTTTTCCTAAAATTAGGACAATAATGATCTGAGTTCTTAAGAGGAGAAAACTTAGATAATTCGTTTGTTACAAAAGAAACGTATCTTGCATCTTACGAACTTTGCATCCCCATTGCAAGTGTCCTTTATTACCACAAAAATAACAATGCTTAGTATAAATATACAAAGTATCAGTTTTAATGTTACCTTTTTGTGGATCCTTTTGCATTGGAGCTCGAAGAGTTTTATTCTTCTTCTTCATATCCTTGTTCAACATTGTTGTTTTCTTGACATTAGTAGAAGTGCTCACTTTGATTGTTGTTGGTTGAACATAATTCTTAGGATTGACTGGCTTTACTTCTTTACATGAAATAGTATAATTTTTGACATCAGCGGAAGCCTCTGATTGAGAAGAAGTTGTAGATTTATCAAATTTTACCTCTTTGATAATATTTGAAGCATTTATTCCCTTATAGCCCAATCCTCGTGTATCATGATGATTTCTACTTGCTTCTAACATTGAGGTTAAATTGTTTGAGCTAATATTGAACTTTTTAAGGTCCAAAATTTCTTCTTCCAACATCTTAATTTTATCAAGAGCACCAGCTAAATCAGCCTCAAGGTGTTTTTCTCGTGAGAGATATACACCTTCTTTCGCTTCAAAACTCTTTTGTTGAGAGTTAATCCTTGCATCAGATTCAAAAAGTTTTTCTTCAAGACCCTATAGTTGTTGAGAAATATCTTCCCTAAACTTCTTGTGATTTTGATACATCCTTTCACATTCAATCTTAATTGCTTTAAAATCATCTTTATTTTCTTCAATTACCTTTTTGTAAATAAGCAATTGTTGTGAGTATTCTTCTTTCAGCAAGTTATGCTCTTCATCGAGATTTTGAAACTTTAAGATTAAATCTTGTTCTCTTTCAAGTGCTGAAACAAGTTCATTAGAACCAAAAAGAAATTGTTTGCTCAATGTTTTTAGTTCAGATGTTTTTACACTTAATCTTTCATCAGAAATCTCAAGCATAGAACTCAAAAAATTCTCGTTATCAAAAAGACATTTTTCAGAGTCTGAATCGTTGATTTCGAATACAAGTCTTAACTTGGTCTCGTCTAGAGAACATTCAGACTTATTCTCAGAAGAGAAAGTAGAACTTGATAAAGAAGCTCCTTTTAAGCATTTCTTAAAATCAAAACTTTCAACGTCTTGCGATACATAAAATGAGTCTTTCTTTAGTTTTCGCTCTCGCTTAACTCTACTTTGAATCATATCTTATAGGTTGGATCACATCAAACACATATTATTAGATCTTTTCATGTTTTCCTGCTCTGACACCAATTGAAAAGGCGAGGGTACCCAAATATACCTCAAGCTAAAACTTTTCCTTCCTATAAGTCCTTTCTCCGAAAGTGATTGTCTATGGACTGAGTCGAGATAATGCAACTAATCGGTTCACACTTTGTGTGATCATATATGGATATGAGATCGAGACAATACAACAACGAAGTATGTTTACTTGATACAAAGGTTCAGACTTAACCAAACTCAATAGGATTCACGTATCAAGTAAATAGGAATTAACGTTTGTGTAATTTACTTTAATTATAATAAAAAAATTATAATGCGGAAATATAAAGTAAATGACACAGAAAGATTTTGTTAACGAAAGAGTAGACCATACCTTGGAAGCCTTAAATGGAGCATTCTGAGGCTTGGGAAATGATTTATTTGCTCCAGTTAGAGGCTCATGGTCAGATGTACCTCTAGCACCAACATTATATTCCCAATTTGGGTACAAGTCTAAGCACTTATAATTGTACACTGCTTTACAATATTCTCTTTACTCCCACTTTGTTATTGCACCAAGAGAATTTTATACATGTTCTAGGAGATGAATTTAATTCACATGAGTGGAGACAGTTTTGAAAGTCCAACAGGGCTTCTCTCAGTGGATTCCTACCTCATTTCTTCTCTTCCATACATAAGACAACATTAAAGTCCCCTATTACCAACCAAGGTAGGTTATAGGAACTGAGTAGTAACAAATCTTGCCACGGTCCCTTCCTATATATTGTTAGATTAGCTCCATGTACTCCCGTGATGAAAACTCCACCAAAATCCATTGTAATGGCTTGTCTTGTTATAGAAATAACTTTAGGATCTGCTATAGATGCATTCCAACAAAACCAAATATTTCCTTTCTTCTCATTAGTACCATTATGAATTAATTTACATTGCATTCCCATCAATCTCATCATTCTGACATATTTTGAAGTAACTTTAACTTTTGGTTCAACAATCCAAACCAAGGAAGGACTAATTTTTTTAACAAACCTCTGCAGTTTATCTTTGGATTGAGTTCTTCCCAAACCTCTGATATTCCAATAAAGGACTCTCATTTAGAATATGGTTTCTGAAGAGGAGGGCTCTTCTTCCCATAATCAACTTTTTTTGCAGTTTCTTTCTGGTAGTAACCTTTGGAAAATTTATCTTCTTAGAAACTTCTAGAATAACTTCTTTCACAGCTGGAAATTTTTTGATTTCAGCACTGCTGGAGGTTGATGCAATTTCTAGCATTTGACTTACTTCAAGAGGTGGAAAATCTTTTACAAGATCAAGTGTAGGCTCTATTTCTTTTACTGGATCAATATTAGGTTATATCTCCTTAAGTACTTCATATCTACCAGAAGAAATTTCTCCCTCTTCCAATTGATCAACTAATATTGGAGGCATTAAAACTTCTCTTATCATTGTATCTTGTTTATCAGAAAAGCATATGTCATATCCAACAGGAGTTGAAGTATCTTCCTTATTTTTATTCTTCTTTCTGTATCTACTTCCCAGATTATCTCCTTGTACTCCATTCTTCTAAGTGTTGTCACCAGAAACATTTGGTACATGTTTTTTTGCATCTTCCTTTCTTTTTACTCTACATTCTGAAGCATAATGTTCAATGACTTTACAATTGTTTATAGGTGAAAATAGCTTCTACTGATTTTGGTAATTACAGGTGTGAAGGTGAGAAACTGTTTAAACCATAAAAAAATGTACTGCAAGGGAGTACTTTTAAGTTCGAGAGATCAATCTATACAAGTCCGGCCTAAACCAAGAAATGGCCGCTCCAGACTTGCTTCGGTCACAAAGAGGTGGAGAATGGGTTGGTTTTGGGGAGGGAAATAAGGAAAGTATGAGACCAGAATAGTTGATTCTGGAAGAGCAATTGGGTTTCTACAACTTGTTTTCAGAAGAATAGGAGAGCTCACGAGGAGATCTAGCCAGTAAGTATTCTGAGTATTTGTCTTGTCCGAATGAACTTGTTGTCCCAATAGAAATAGTTAAAACATATTTATACAAGTTGTAGTAGAAACGTACCCTGGTCTCATTAAGAAGTGATGATTAAATGGGAGGAGGTGGTAACCGTATGCATGGACTTGATTATTCCATAAAGTGGTTAAACGCATGAAATTGATTTTTATGAAACTGTTAACGTTATGGAATTGATGTTCCATGAGGTTGTTAACTCACGGATTTATGTCCCATGAATGTTTTCCCACATAACTCCCGTATTTACAAGGCACCTCACTCTTATGACACTTCCTTATGAGGGGCGTAGTGTACGCCGCACGTTGTAGACCACCAAATCAATACCCAAAGAAGATCCCCCAATTTGTGTTGATGTCTCGAATGTTCTTGGAGAACATGTAATACGCTGTTGTGGCTTGGAAAGTCGAGCTCGGGGAACTTGCTAGCCTAGTGACCTTCGATGGTCGAGATTTTGTATCTTGAGAGGTGCGTTGCGCGCCTTAGTTTTGGTAGTGATGGCCATCGTGGTGGCGCGACCAGGTTGGCATGCCGTTGGCATGGCATGGTTTGGCCTGGCCAAACTTAGGTTTTGGACCCAAAAGTTATGAGGTGACTTTAGATGGCCTATATTCACTCTTGGGTTTGAAGGTGGCCATTGATGGTCATATGCCTTTTGTTTTGGTGGTCGTGTAAGGAAGGCGCGACCAAGGTGTTGTTTAGACCTGGCGCGTAGGGCCAATGGTCTGCCATGGGCGTATGGCATGGATGGGGCCAAGGCAAGGGGCGCTTGGCTTGGCATAGTGTGACTAGCATAGCTAGGGCCAAGGCATGGGTGTTTCGCTTGGTGCGGCTAGCTTGTCTAAGTGCGGTTTGGCTTGGCGCGTGGGGCCAAGGGTTTTCCATGGTCGCATGGCATGACTAGCTTGGGCTAGGTGCGTGCCCAAGATAAGGTTTTTGGGCCAAAGTCGTGAGGGGACTTTAGGCGGCCAAGATTTTCTCTTGGGATTGAAGAGTAGCCATTGATGCGCGCCTTTGTTTTAGAAACCCTAATTAGCGGCCTTCACTAGAATCGCTGTAGAATTCTAGTACGGACTCGGATTTTGATGGTCCTCCCCTCAAATCAACCGGAAAAGAATTTCCTATCTCCTTTTGCGGTGATATTTAGGTTTTGAACTCATTCGGGAGGAGAAAACAGCCCGATAGAGAAACTCAGGAGGGATCGTGGCATGGCCTGGCTATCATGGCATGCCTTGGCGCAACTAGGTTGGCATGGAATGCCTTGGCATGGTTTGGCACATGGGGACAAGGGTTTTCCATGGTCACATGGCATAGCTAGATTTGGTTAGGTGTGTGACCAAGCTAGGGTTTTTGGGCCAAAGTCATGAGGTGACTTTGGGCGGCCAGGATATTGAAGGGCAACCGTTGATTGTTGCATGCCTTCACTTTGGTAGCCGTGAGGATAAGTCCAGCAGGGTGGAGCGGCTAGGGGCTACGGCGCGACATATTTGGCATGACGCGACTAGCTTGGTTAGGTGCATGACAAAGCTAGGGTTTTGGGGCCAAAGTCATGAGGTGACTTTGGGCGGCCAGGATTTGCTCCTGGGATTGAAGGGAAGCCGCTGATTGTTGCATGCCTTCACTTTAGTAGCCGCAAGGGGAAGGTTAGCTTGGTGGCACGGCATGAGGGGACATGGCGAGATGTGTTTGGCATGGCACGGTCGGCGTGGCTAGCCTTGGCTAGGTGCATGGCCAAGTTAGGGCTTTGGGCCAAAGGTCGTGAGGAGACCTTAGACGGCCAAGATTTGCTCCTGGTATTGAAGGGTAACCGTTGATTGTTGCATTCCTTCACTTTAGTGGTCGTGAGGAGAAGGCCAACATGATGGCGCGGTTAGCATAGCTAGGGCCAAGGCAGAGCGCGATTATCATGGCGCGGCTAGCTTGGGCTAGACGTGGCTGACATGATTTTCCATTGGCACATTAATGTGGCTAGCATGGTTGGCATGCTTTGGCGCGGTTGGGTGTGGTTGGAAAGATTTTCCATTGGCACACGAGACGTGGCTAACATAGCTAGGGCCATGGCATGGTGCGATTGGCATGGCGCGGTTAACTTGGGCTAGGTGTGGCTGGCATGATTTTCCATTGGCACAAGGGTGCGGCTAGCATGGTTGGCATGCTTTGGCGCGGTTGGGTGTGGCTGGCATGGTTTGCCATTGGCACACGAGATGTGGCTAGCATAGCTAGGGCCATGGCACGGTGTGATTGGCATGGCGCGGCTAACTTGGGCTAGGTGTGGCTGGCATGATTTGCCATTGGCAAAAGAGATATGGCTAGCATATCTAGGGATATGGCACGGTTCGATTGGCATGGCGCGGCTAACTTGGGCTAGGTGTGGCTGGCATGATTTGCCATTGGCACAAGAGATATGGCTAGCATAGCTAGGGCCATGTCACGGTGCGATTGGCATGGCGCGGCTAACTTGGGCTAGGTGTGGCTGGCATGATTTTCCATTGGCACATGTGAGAATTAGGGCTTGGTTTGTCTAACCCTAATTTGAAAAATATACCCTGGTAATTATTTAGAGACACATTAAAGGCTTTTATTTAATGCGCCTAGTAAATGCTTGTTTTAAATGTCTGCTGGGGTTTAGTATTTTATGATTTTAACCCTATACTAAAAACCACCATCAACAACAGTTTGCCCAGAATTTAGGGACTTTTGGTATCCGAATTCTTTGAGTAAAACCTCCATATTTTGTTTTGACCCAAACTTTCTCAGGAATTGATTTATTCAGATCAACTTCAACTAATACACTGGCATAATAACCAATTTTTCTTTTCAGTGTAATGTCATCAACCTTCACAGGTCTACCTATTACTTTACCAATATCTATTATTATCTTTTCCTTCCAGTATTCAATGCTCAAACCAGGTAAATGAAACCACAAAAACGTTGTTGATGATTTTTTATCTGCTAGCTTGAAATTTGGTTCCCAATTCCTGAGTTTAACACTCTGAGATTCGACTTCCCAATATCCTGACCATATTAGGTTTCTATCATCCATATTTTCTAGTTTAATAGCAAAGAAACCCTTACCCAGAGGGATACATTGACACTCGCCTTTAAGATTCCATTGAGATTTAAGAGATTTCTCAGCAGTTTCCATGGACAATTTCGAAAAATCCAGTCGACCGATGAGGCTAAATTTACATTCATTTAAACAATCTTCTATATCTTCATCTGAGATACAAACTTTAGGATCATTGAGATGATCTTCATATTTCTCATCAAATTTAAGAAAGGAACTAAAGTTACCGGATCCAAAAATAAAGGCCATCGAGATCTTAATCTAAACAGCTAAGACTAAGATTTACCGAAGAAAACTAGAAGAATCAACCAGAATTGAAACACCAATCATTAGAAGTAAAAAGGATTCACCTGAAATAATTAAGATGAATCACATAAATCTCAAATTTGGATGAAGAAAATTCACCGAGTTAGTCGCCCGATTTGCAGATCTCAACTCACCGATTTTTTCTAATAAAATGTCGGCGGTGAGAACCGATACCACGACCTATGGAACACAAGTTAACCACTGAAACACCAGGCGAAGGGATAAGTTCTAAGTGAAAATAATTTGAAAACAATTCAGGTGGGGATGGATCGAACACCCGACCTTCAAGTTTTTAGCGTGACGCTCTCTCAACTGAGCTACCACCACAATTACCACACATCTTCATCTATCTTGTCAGGGTTTACTCCCTTCTTCTCTATAGGAGCATAGATATATTTGCAGTACAATAAGTCTTCCATCTTCTCCTTCCATATCATGTAATTATCACTGGTTAAACTAACCATTCTAGTACTAGTGCTACTTTTCATATTGCATACGGTTATCCCGACCAACATGGATCTGAAAGCACTTGTTGGGGGAATTACCGATCCGGGACGCTATGCATAATATGGATCCTCTGCAAGCAATAATACTAATACGATGAAAATAATACCAATCACACAATACCAAGATAAGGACAAACTTCCACTATAAAAAATAATGGGTTACAACGATATCTCCCAAATTGGGGTTACACACAACTTCAAGATGCATATAGCACTTGGATAAAGATCCATCTTTCTCTACTCACTCACCGCTAACACCGCCAATGTTGGATAACTAATTCTTTACCAAATAATTAGGTAGATTCAACCAATAAAAAAACAAGGAAGATGAGAAACTTACTACTATTAGGATTTGAACACACCCTAGAATTACCCATTTTAAGATATGTAGGATGCGGTGAATTGTGACAGTTTTTATTCTGAAGAGATAGGAAAGATGTCGTGAGAGATGTTGGATATGCTTAAGAATGAGAATTCGATACTAATGTCAATCGATATTTCTATGGCAGAGAATTTCATTTCCGTATATAATTCGTCGGAACCTAGAGATATATTCTTTTGTGACTTGAATATAGAGGTATGTAATTGGGGTAGCGTCTAATGTACGCTCTTGAATGATCGAGTTCTCATGGATAAATTTGTTTTTGCGTTCTCAAAGGTAAACCTTCATAATCTTCGGAAGGCTTTCTAGGTAGGAAGTATGAAATTTAATATAAAGTTGGCTGATATTATGTTTATTCAATAACTGTTATTTGTTAGTTGTATAATGTTCGTGTTGAAATTCACCAATGAATCATAAAATCCAAATGTAACTCAGTTTAGCTAGTAAATATGAGAATGTTGTTATTAGAGCATAGCACGGTTGAATCCACCAAGCGTTGGTATGTCAAGTTTGGTTGTCATATTTTAGTGAGCCAAAACTCATTTAAAGAGTCGCTTGATTATGTACTAGAATCAACTTCGTATAGGTTAGCTTGAAATTATTATTATATGAGACATTACAAGTATTACGAAGAATTAAAGAAGTAAATAAGTAAGGAGCTACGATGACAACATCATCCTTCCACTTGAGGTTAGTGATATTTGACTTGAACTGTTTCATTCCCTAACGTATCTTTCAAGTAGTGCATATTGAAAACATAACTGTGAAGCATGAATGATTAAACTCTAGTTAGACGTAGTATTAAGGATTACAATATGAGTTTTATTGCTTAACAATTAAACTGTGTGTATAAGACATCGACATAATCGTTTGAATGTTATTGTGATTATGTATGGGTATAAGGAGAAGATTTCATCCTAGGAAACAATGTTTTATATTTATTTAAAGGAAGTAAATTCATGAACTTGTTTTGTGAATCGAAATGGAAATCACTAGGAATTATTGGTATTGTTATTCATTGCATATATTTTAAACTACCAAAATGTGTGATTAGCATAACCGCTCATGACTTGTTTATGCTCTTGGTAAAACTATTCACAAAGGCCTGACTTTTGTAGTGGTATGTCTTTTATTAGTGAAACCGATCTTAAGTAATCACCTGAGATGGTATAATCGATTTAGTGTTATTGGTATGACCGACTCTGGGTAAAGGGGAACCGATCCTAGTAAGAGGTGCAACCTATCAAAAAATGGGAATCGATCCTTGTATGAGGTGCAACAAGTTTTTAGTAGAAATGGGAACTGATCCTATGGACATGTGCAACACGTTTTTAGGCAAAGGGGAAACGATCATATGGACATGTGCAACAAGTACAAGTTAGATACCATATATATGTGGGAACAGATCCAAGTAACTAGTCAACCAAATTTTTGGAAAGGTAGTGTGACTAAATCTAGTACCCACATGGAGGTAGAACCGATTTTTTTTTTTTTTTTGTAGAACCATGAAACCCATGTTTGGTGATTGATAGGTATGTAAAAACACCTCTCTAAGTATCGATTGTTTATCCTTTCTTAACTAGTTTTCTTGCGAAATTGTATTATTAACTCTTTTTTATATTTTATGGGAATTTTGGAGCTTATTCCCGAAAAGAACAATAAATCGTCCAATTTGCCAAAGAAGTGGCATGAAGAAGAAACTAGCTGGAATCTGTTATGAATTATTGGAGGCCTCCAAAGAAGGCAGCTATAAACGGGTTCATTATAGGGACCTGCTCAATATACCAAGGGCCACCTGTTATTCAACAACAACAAAAATTGGTCAAATAACTCTTCAGACCAAAGTTCTTCTCAGTACAAGAGCTGCACGATTTTTTACAGCCGAACCAATTCCTTCACACCGGCGAGAGATTGAAAGGAAATCAGAGTTATTTTGGGAAGAGGAAAGATTGGTTTTCAACGATGATTCATCTCGTAAGAGATTTGGACAGAGATCTCAAGCAACGAAGCATGAAGAATTGAACCTGTTGCCGTAGGTTTGCTTTGAATTCTGGTTATTGGGTTGTTGCCGGAATAGATGGGTTTGCAGGGAAGGAGGTATAGAATGGCTTGGATATCAACCTCAGTGTTGTATCTCTATCATTAGCAAAACGTAGACAAGGCGTTTGTGTAAATTCCTGAACGCTAACAGCTTATCTCCACCAGTTTTGTCGTGAATTTGGCCTGAGAAGAATACGTAGCAGAGGAAGATACCATCTCGATGGAGCTACGGACAGAGCATGGCAGTGTCGAATGGTTAGAAGATGGAATAAGCTGAGCTTGACGGAGTGGAAGTCAATGAATGACATTTGAGCTATGGAAGAAGAGTTTGATAGCGATGGCGCTGATAGAGATGGAACGAGCGGGTCAGGGTGATGGTGAGCTGTTGTTGTTTGCTTAATGGTGGAGAATAAAACGTTGAGTGGAGTTAGGTTGCTGCTGTAGTTGTTCCGAAGAGTTAAAAACTCATAAGATTATAATTCTCACGGAGGCATAGAGTGTCCATGGAACGGATGGGTCGAGATACAAAATCCCGTAACTTTGAAAGGATATCTGGTCGCGGGAAATATAAGGTGAAGACTGAAACTAAGGTTGTAAGTAACAGAGAACTGACAAGCCATTTGCAAAAGTGGGATTGGCTTCTACAGCTGTTGTGCCACCCATTTAGGCTATGCTATGCATTCCTTTTGTCGAGAAGTATTGGACGTATGTTTTATGCCATAGTTTTGCAACCTACTGCGTCCGGGATTTGATGCACGGGACACAATTTTTAAGGAGGTGCACTTTCCTATTTTTTCTAGGTTTTCTAGTTTCTTCAAAAGGAGGTTACAAAACTCTATATATAGGGAAGCATAGGCATAATTTTTAGATATCTTCTTTTCACCGTTTTTCTCCCCCTTAGGGGGGAGAACTCTCTCTTTTCTATATTCTTTTTATTGTAAGGATGAATTCAAAGTTCTAATTGTGAAGCTCAATTATTTACAAGTTTGTTTCAAGTTTTAAATTGATTCATTGTGGATTTTTTTTTACTATATCGAAGGTTTATGATTGATTCTAGATTGGTTTGGGTGCGCAACTAGATTAGTCTATTAATCATTCTAATGCTAGTAGAGAGTTGAGTCGATCTGTAATTGTCTCTCATCTCCTACACAAGTAGAAATCGCAAGACCTTGCTGAGGGATTTTGTGTAGCAATTGTGAGTAAAGACAACATCAGTAAGTGGACCGAGCGTACCGAGTTTAACTGTTGGGATCAAACCTAAATTCACAAATCTTAATGCGTTCTGGGAATTACATCTTGTAAGCGTACCTCAAGGTGGTTCTTTTGAATAGAATCTGGTAGTCGAGCGCTTCCATATCCGGTGATACAAGGAGTTTTTGGGGATTGCTAAGGGTACCTGCTTTCCTATGGTTGGTGACAATTGATTCTAACAAGAGATAAACGGGTACAATATTGAGTTAACGGTTAGTAACTACGAAGGATTTCTTCAATATCTTTATCTTATTATCCATTTTATCTTTATTTATTTTTATATTTTCGCCGATTTAGATAACAATTGCATTACTCTTCTTGGGAACGATCCTTACTACCGCTATATTATATTTAATTAGTGGGAAATATCTTTTTATTTTGTTGAGTAAACGAATCTCACCAGTGATTGAGTGTTCTTGATCAATCACGTAGTTCTTGAAAGTCAAATGAACCAATTCTAAACTTTTTTGGAAGTGTGGAAAATCGGTTTCAAGATGGTAAGTATGAAAGAGGACTTACAAAGTAAAGATGTCGACACACATGGAACATGTGCAGTAACGCTTATCTTTTATTGTTCAAAGATATTCCTTAATAGCTAAAGGGAAAATCCCAAATCGAAAAATAAATTGGGAATCTTTTATTTAAGGTTTTTAATTTTATTTTTGGAAAATAAAAATTAGTAATGTGCATTTACTAGTTGGGGATTTTCTAAGAGATTTTCTGTCAACATTTGGACAAAGCATTTCCAGGAGTTATCGAAACCGAATTTGGAATATATTGCATATCTTGAGAATATTTTCGGTTTTGGAAATTCCTTGGTGTCCAAACTTCCTTGTCTATAAATATCAAAGTTTGCATGTCGAGCAAACTAATCCTCAGATCTAGCAAAACTACCTCAGTTGTGTTGTTACTGGTGGAGCCACCTATTTTGAGAGGAAGGTAACCTAATTAGGCGAAATCTCTTGCGACCGCTCAGTTTAAAGACTTCTTTGGGATTGAGAAGCTCTATTAGTACCGTTGGCGGGAAACTAGATAATTGCGGTTTATCTTTTGTTTTCGATTGATTTGATTGACTAACGATGATTGAACTTTGATTGCACCTAGTTTTTTTATGCTTGAGAATCTTCTCTTATGATATAATATTCACTCAAACCAAATCGAAGTTTCGACGGGGATCTTTAGACTTTTCACTAGTCCAAAACATGGATTTTAGGACACTTCCCCCACGAGTAAAAGGACACATTTTGTTTGTCATTAATTATTTTACAATTGGGATTAGTCAAATATTTTGTGGGTGATAATTTACACTACTAATGTGTAGTTTTTCCCGTATCTATTTCCACCCACCTTCCCAAATTTTCACTCATATCTAATACCCTTGAAATCCCTTTAATCGGACGGCCAATAATTAGATCCAGAAAGTACTCAAAACTGGAAGAGATTAAAGGCTCCCGTATTCTTCTCCTTCATGTTTATCAATAATGGAACTGTTTCCATTTTCATCAACTTCCCTCACTCGATTCTTCTCGAAAAATAATATCTTGAAGAATCAGCAATCGCATCTAATTTCTTCAAAGCAAAATTTGAATCAAATTAGATTCAAAATCTAACTCACAGAAGCGAATGAAGATTTTTATTCTGTTTTCAACAAGGTCTGTGTGTATATCTATCTTCTACCTTGAATCCAAAGATACCCATATTTGAAGTCTACTTCCAAAGGTAAATATTTTCTTTTCTGTCTTGAATTTTCATCATTAATTTGTTTGTTCCAGGTTAAAATCATTGAATAGATTTGTTTGTTTCAGGTTAAAATCATTGAATGGATCTGATTTGTGTTGAAAACACCAAGGAATAACATTGAGAAAACCGGTTGAAATTATTTCTCATGAGAACTTAAACGAGTCAAATTTAGGATCAAGTCTATTGATAGAGGTTCAATTATTGCATCTTTAAGTTTTTTTTTAGTTAGATTTTAATAAAATGTAGCTTTGAAATTCATTGTGATTATTAAATCTGTCTGTATTGGTGAGGCAGTGCTGAGAATGGACCAGTTTTTATAGAGCACCCTATCTTGCTCTATAGAGTCACATTGATTGTTATTGTAACCTTGAACCTTTCATTTCTAAGTAATAACGAATTGAGCTGTAATCTGATGAATTTTTCATCTCTTTCTTTGTTGTGGGTGCTTTGGTATGCCGTAACCAATTACAGGATATGGATCTTTGTACTACTTTATGGGTAATCTATGGGTATATAGTTTTCAACCTATAAAGTCATCGCCGAGTACTTCTTTGACAGGTTTGATCTAAAGATTTCCATAGTAGGTATAATAGCTATTGCTTTTAGTGTGGACAACTTTTTTGCTCGCCCGGTTGGGTGGTACGAGATTCAGGGTTTTCAGTATTTTGGGATTAGTATAAGGTAAAACCCCCAAAATCCAAACTTTGTTGTTACAACACTTTTTTTTTTTTTGAATATTTGTTTATTTTAAATGATGACAGTTTAACCCTCGCATTCCACCACCTATTCTTTCCTATCAAGCGATTTCCATTTCTGCTAGAAATTGAACTTCTGAAAGCTACATGGAGATGTTTTAGCATTCTTAATTTCTCCTGTAGGGGTTTGTTTACTGAATAGCATGTATCTTTCCTTACTACCTAGTGTTTGTAGCTCTGTGATTCATTTATGACAAGCAAATACAATAGATGAAGCCTGAGGTAGTTCATTGCTCAGTGTTTTGACTGTTGAGTGGTTGATCTATGTGGTCATGTGTACAGATGATTCATGGTAAACTTATCTAGATTTGGTTCGAGACAAGAAGTTCCTAAACCTGTGAGAAAGAATTTTCTTGTGCACAAACCTTTGTTCACTTAATTTTGTTTTCAATTTCCAATATTTACTGGATGCAATTATTGCAGGTTCTGTAAATTGTTGCGCCATTTGTGTGATGTTGTGTTTCCAAGGTTATAAAGTCCATATTTATTGCAAGGTTATTAGATGTACCAACAGATAAATGTGTTAAGAAGCAAAAGAAAGGTCTTTTAACTTTTTTTCTAACTGGGTTTACCATGTCCCAATACTACCAACAAGTCTACAAAATAGTACACCAGATTATCTACTATTGTTGATATATATAGTATTGTGTTGTTTTTGCTCATTCCCTTATCTGTTTGTTAACAAAATCTTTGTTTAATATGTTAGAATTTAGTTATTTGCAGTAATGTTGGTTGGATCTTATCATGGTGTCATTCGAATATAGGAGCAAGGCTAAAGAAGATACTTAGGAATAAAGGCAAAGGCAAGGTAAACTGAACTCTGGCAAAATTTCCATTGTTTGTGATTTAAATTTTTTCAGAACCTATGAGTCTTATATAATCCCTTACATATGTAGATTCATAAGCTTGTGTTTTTGACAATTGTTTCTTTGCTCTACTTTGCAGCAAAGAAAGTAGTTAGTTTTGTTGATTTCTTGAACTTCTCATATAGTTTTAACTTATCAATGATATTCTATCGTTACTTAGGAAGAAGTTAGGGGAATATGTGAACGAGATTCTAACTCATCAATACAAAAGCATTTGGACTCAAATTTGATGGAAGTTAAGTTTACCATTATATTGTATCTTTACAAGCATATTATATTATATTGTGTCTTTAAATTAGTATTATCGTTATGATAAGTCTTTGGACGTGAAGGAAAGGGGCTGTGTACGTGGGATGGGTGGTGAGGTATCGAAGACAGAAATACTTACTTCTACGACTTGTAAGAAACAGACAATAAATACTTGCTTCTGCGGCTGGTAGGGAATAGTAACGTATTGAGATTTGAAAAATCAATCTTGAAACCCAGCTAAATACTTTAGAGGCAAGATTTAATGTTTTTGAGGCAGGAAGGCAGGATAACAGTACCGCTCAACCTTCCCGCTGCTGCTTCACAGAAGGTATGGAATTCTTGTTATAATTATTCTTCGATGACATTTTACTAAGTAGCATAGCAGGTTTTCGACTTCCTTCATTGGCCTTTATGATGATCCAGAGATCTTAATGATTGGTGTGACACTTGACGTCGATATGCCATGCCTGATATGTTATACAAACTTGACCTTTTATTTACATTGTTTTTAAAGCATCATGTCTGTTTGTTGATACAGCTAAAAAATTCTATACTGTTTTATGGATTTTACTTTCCTATCTATATTTTTTCTTATGAATTTTGCTATGTATAATAACTTTGGTCCCATACTGCTGGTGGACAGAATCTCATAACTAGATGCGTCTTAAGGAATTTAAAGAAGACAACAGTTGCACTTGGACAGAATCCCAAATGATGCAAAATGAAATTTTCGCTAGAAATATGGAACTATGTGTTGCATATGGAAAACTTGGATATGTTCATCCCAGTGAGACGATTGAATGGCAAAAGAAATACGTGACTCGAGCACTTGTTAAATCAACACCTTTTCCCCCTTCTTCTTTGTTTTTTTGAACAAGAAGTAGCTTTTGTAGTTGAATTTAGAGATGTTTGGGTTGTTGTTAACTGAATTCGAAGCTAATTTTAATAAAATAAGTTTCATTTTGTTACAAAATTCATATGTTACCTTGTCTGTGATGTTAATATAGAAACAATAATGAAAAAAAAATAACAAGGGAAAAAAAATAATCTTAGAGACTGAATCAGCTTTGGCTGAGACTGAGTCATCTGAATCAGATTCAGCTGAAACTGACTCACCTGAATGAGAATCAGCCGAATCTCTGATTAAGGAATTTAGACAACCATTAGAAGTCGTTCTTTTCGGACAAAAGAAATCTGTTCTTCATTTTGGACAAGAATGAACCGTCCTATAATAAATAGTACACCAAAAATACAACAGATTTTAGGACGGATGATATTAGTCTTATAACTCTATTTTTGACAGTTTTGTTCTGTCCTAATTTTCTCTTTTTGAACTAGTGTTTTGTAGATCTAAAGACGTCTTGTGATAATCCATTATTAACAAACTCCATTCTGTGCATGATTGATCAAAAGAGATTCAAGTTAATTGTATGCAGGTGCTGATCGAAAACTAAAGAACATTTGAAGACAAAGAAGACTTTAAAATTTTCTGATTTGGGTTCATAATCTTTGGTGTGCACAATACTTGTTTCGGTTAAAGAGGATCCAACTATAATCGGTTTATCCTTGTGGTAGATTTGATTGATTAGTTGTGTATATTGGCATCAATACAATTCTTTGTGATTGAAAGTATTGATTTCAAAATCTTATCAATTACTTTGGTAGTTGTTGATAAGATAGATCTAAGAACCTAACAAAGGAGTTTATTGAGATAAACGGAAGATTCTTTTGTCGAACTCACATCACTTGGTTGAAAAGAGTTAATACCAAACAGATTTGTTGTTCTTTTACTATTTGGAATACGAACCAAAGGAATCATTCCAAGTACGGAGGCGTGGGACTACATACAGAACTAGGTGAACTATAGGTTGAGTTGCTTGGTCTCAACTATACGAGGTTTGATTTTGTATAGCGACTTAATCCTAAGAGTATTCAATTCTGGACAAGGTCCCGGGGTTTTCCTGCATTTGCAGTTTTCCTCATTAACAAAATATTTCTGTGTTATTTACTTTTATTTTCCATAATTATAATTGTTGTTATTATAATTTAAAGTAAATCACACAAACATTAATTTATATTTACTTGATAGTAATCCTATTGTGTTTGGTTAAGTCAGAACTTTTTATCAAGTAAACATACTTCATTTTTGTATTGTCTCTATCTTGTATCCATAGTCAATCATGCAAGTTATCTTGTTGTCGTATTGTCTCAATTTTGTATCCATAAACGATCACACGAAGTGTGAACCGATTAGTTATATTATCTCGACTCGGTCTATAGACAATCAGTTTCGAAGAAAGGACTTATATGTGGAAAAGTTTTAGATTGAGGTATATTTGGGTACCCTCGTATTTTCAGTTGTGTCCTCCTATGATCGGTCAGGTTAGTGAAGTTGTTAGAGAACTGCTCGGTCGAACTTGCAAGTATTACTATCTCAAGATTGTTTGTCAAGTTTAGGTGTAGTTGCAGGAAATCCTACACTACACCCTTGATAAGATCTTACAGTAATTATCACATATTTGATGATTAAAACAACACTTTATTATTTGATTCTCAGAAATGTTTACAAATAATGGAAGAAGATCAAGAATACAACCGCTCTCTTGAATTTTCTCTTTCCTCAAGATTTTCTCAACACTCAAAAATACATCATCCTTTTCTGAATCTACTGGGTCTCTTTATATAGGGTAGTTACATAGTGGATGACAGCTAAGTTGTCCTTTAATTTCGGATCTGACACAAGATGTTCTCGTGGTAGTTATAATGCTAACTCTCGCAGAAGTTTCTTCATTCGTGTTTCTTCACGCTCTTCCAGTGTTTCTCTTTATAACCATCACAGGACAATCACACTCTTCCCATGTTTCTTCATTTGTCAGATATTATGTCATTATTCTGTGACACTCGCGAAGTGTTGTTGAATAATTCGTGGTGATGTTCGCAGAGGTGTTGTTAATCTCGCAACAGTAATATCATGGCGATATTTTGATCCTATATCTTGCATGTTCGCATGTCTTTTCTGCGACGGAGGAAAGATCATGAGAATTAAATCTTTTATAATGCCGCAGCGGTTTATCTCTTTGCGCTTTTCTGCTTTGACATGTTTTGGTATTCTTCGCCAACTGTTTTCACGTACTCCTTCTTCCATTCAGTTTTTGACACGTCCTTTTCAACCGCTGCGACCTGACCGTTCACGTCCTTTCTTTGCATTAATTGCATTTATCTTCTCGAGAACTTTCTTCTTCTATAAATACTTCTTTCATTCTTCTCTTTCCCTCTTTTTACTTATTCTTTCTTATCTCTGCAACTTCTCTATAATTTTACTGTTCTTCCGTAAATTGCGCATCTGCTACTGATGTGACTTCTTTTTCGTTCTTCAATCTTTTCCTTCATTCCCATACTAAAAATGGTTGCTCCTGGTCATAAAAATTTGGTTGCTTTTGGTGAGATGCGAGAAAATCTTAAAAATAAGGGTTTTACTTTGTCTACAATTCCAGATCAGAACCCTAAATACGAACTTTCTGTCAAATTATTTTGTAATCATCAATGTTCTCGCGAGAAAGTTATAGTCTCTTTAGGTCAACTTGAAGCTGGTATTCCCATTCCTCTCTACGATTCTGAACTTCCTTTGTTATATGAGATACTTTCTCATCCAAAATTCTCGCGAGCCATATATCAACTGGGTGGGGATTGCATCCGTCTGCTGGTGGAGTATGCTACTCGCGGTGCTGATAAAAAATCTCGCTTTCCTGATACTGCGAAGAATCCTAAATTCAATTATGTTCCAATTATTCCCGCAATGTATACCGTAGATAATTTCTTCATAAATTATGACATAATCCCCATGAAGAGGGATACCACCTGTTGGGGTGTTCGCTTGCAAAAGAAGGATGATGTCGTGAAAGATAAAATGCTTATGCTGGATATCGATTGGCATACTAGTACTAATCAAGGTCCGCGTCATATTATAGCGATGACAAATGGTATATCTTCCCTTTACTTTTAGAGGGTTCATATATTTATGGTATCCATGCTCTACCTGCGAATCTCGCAGAGTTCCAACCGTGGGTATTCAGCTGGCCTAAGAGAAATAAAGAAGTATGTTCTCTTAATCCTTTGCATAATAAATTACCATTATTAATTTCTTCATGTTTTTAGATTCTCGCAGACTATCTCCTTTTTATCAGATTGAAAGGTTTAAAGCCAGCTATGATAAGTTTGGGAAACTTGCTACTTTCTTAGCTCTCAAATCTCTCACAGATGAAGTAAGAAATATTTATTTGTAAGTTTTTACAATATATTGTTGCCTATATTTCTTATCTTTATCTGTGTTCGCAGGAAATCGAAGAAAGGGAGCCTGTGAAACTTGCGATAACTAAAGATAAATCCACAGTTGGTCTCAAGGGTAAATATACTTCCCCTCTCAAAGAAAAGTCTACTGCTACTCACAGAGAGAAATCTGGTGCTCCTCTCTTAAAGAAAAAAAAGACCCATTTCTCTTCTTCTTCAACTCTTCAGCCTAATACAGAAAACTCGAGTGATAATTCAGATGATGACAATAATAATGATGATTTTAATGCTGATATCCCTTATGCGATGGAGTCTTCTCAATCTGATTCCTCCATGACTCAACTGTCCAAGATTTTTGGTGATATTACATATGGTATCACAAATGATTATGGAGATGAAGCTCTTAATGGGGTATCCCAGGCTCTCGCTAAAGTCTGCAATGATCTGATACTGGTTGATAATGATTCCCTCAAAGGAATCTCAAGATCAATATCTCCCAGTCTCTTAAATTCTCTTGGTATTGTGGTATGTTTTCATTTCTTTACTATATTAATGTATTCATGTCTTTACCAAGCTTTAATTTACATTGTTCTATCACAGACTGGAAGAGCTTCCTTTGCTGTTGCCTCAGACTTGGAGAGGAGGTGTGCATCTTTTCACAAGAAGAATGTTGTTCTTCGCAAAAAGAATGTGGATTTGGAGTCTGAGTCCGCTAGTCTTCGTGGGCAATTGGAATCTGGGTCAATTGATGTTCAATAAAAAATCAAGCAGTTGGAAACTGATCTTTCTTTCTCGCGAGAAAAGGTCGCAAGCCTCCAAGCTGCGAATGATCATCTTTATGGTAAGAAATCTTTCCCTTTCTTTTTATCTTTGCATTTTTCTTATTATTCTTCTTCACAGATGTTCACAGCCTTTCTGACGAAGCTGTATTCCTTCGTTCTTTTCCAAACCCAATAGATGATGAAACTCTTCTTAATCACCTTAATGAATCCTTAGGTAGTTATTCAAATGAACAGATTAACTCCCTTTCTATAGATGATCTTAGATCCAAATTTCATCTTTTAACAATTGATCACAGATCTAGTTTGAAAGCGGTTAATGCATCCAAGCGTCAATATCTTAATTCTAAAGAAGAAATCAAGATTCTAAGAGCCCAAAAAAGTGATCTTATAGATGAAAGGGATCGTATCTCTAGAAAATGAGCACAAACCTTAGCGGATTTTCATAAAACCCTTCTTGAAGTCCAAATTAAAAGAGATAAACTTATCCGCGAGAGAGATGATCTTGTTGAAAGAGAAAACCAAATCCGTTCACGTCTTCTTATTAATGATGATGATGAATTTTCTTGGGATGCAAAGATTCTTGACAACGCCAGAACTAACTTAGGTGTAGATGTTTGTCTTCATGTTGAACAAGCGACCTTAATTAAGGACATGATTTCTGAAAAAGAAGGTTGCTAATTGGTCTTCCTTATTAATTTCCTGTCATTAATCTTCTTATCTTTTCAGAATTTTCAATTTGTTGTTATATATTCGCAGGAATTGAGAAGAGATATATTGAAAGAATTGGAGAACTTGAATCTGACAAGAATCAACTCTCAAAGACTCTTGATGCTCGCAATGAAAAATATTCAAGATTGAAGGAACAATTAAAGATCTCTACTTCGAATTTTAGTAAAATTCTTGTTGGTGTTCGTAATGAATCTATCAGGGGAGTTTGTGATGATCATAATATTCCTCACTCCTTGTATCCTTGCCTCTCTGAAGAAGTTCCAAAGAATTCTCCAAATCTTGTTATCTCTGACAGTGAAGATGAAAAATCTGGCGGGGATGATGGTGAAGACAAAGAAGAAAAATCTGGCGAGGATGAGGATGGGTCCAGCTAGCTTTGTTTCCTCTTTTTAATCTCCTTATAATATTTGTACATTCATCTCCTTCTTCTTGTGAAATTGCTGCAAGATTCCTTGATGTATAAATTTCTTTTGCTTTTATATGTATGAATTAGAAAACAACTCTTTTCTGCAATATAGTTAATCAACATAATTATTAATCTTTAACTATCTATGTAAATTTGTCACAGAATAATGTCTATGTAAATTTATCATATGATGATGAATAACAATTTTATAATTCTATGCATTCCCATACTTGCCTCTGTTATTCATCTATAATATGAAAAAATTGAGTAAATCTTAGATATCAGTTGTAAATAAAATTGAGTTGCGATAACATCGCGAGTAACAGTTGCATACTTTTATGATCTATGCGCAAATATCACAAATTTCATAATCTCTGCATAAATATCACAGTCATTCAATTTTAATTTCTTGTGGTCTTATTATGCCTTCCTAGTTAAAGGTCTTACTTTGCCACCTTTTGTATTTGCGAGAAAATCACAGGACGTCCTTACACTTGTATGTAAAAACCCATTGATCTTGCCTTATCTGTATTTTTTCAATTTCTCTGCGACAATATGACAAGTCTAAGTTCCCTTGCGAGAACAAAGCCTTATGGCATTGCTGTCTTGCGATGAAATTGCATGACGTTTTTACACTTTCATATAAAAACCCATTGATCTCATCTTATCTTTTTCTCTTGGCTTGTTGCCTCTGTATAATTTTTTTCACGCGACAATATGACATGCCTAAATGTTCTTGCGATCATAAATCCCCATGGCATTGCCGTCTTTAGACACTTATCATCTCCCTAATGGAGGGTGCCTCCCTTATCTTCCCCCTGGTTGCCCCTTCAAGGAGGGCACATCGGCCATACAAGACTAGATCCTCCCATCCGGTTTTACCAACAACTAGTTGTTTTCGCAGCCTCTTGTCCTTTATGCCTATATGGCTTATAGTTACAAGACTGCACCCTAAGTGGGGTTTTCTTCGGGCCGAGTGTATTGTAGACAAGACTTGCCAAGGATGGCCAGGGTAGTTTCGTACGCCCCTGGCACCCTTGACTCAACCGTATACCTCGGCGCCTTGGTCATACTCTGCACTCCTTAGAAGATATCCTCGGTCGTCCAACCAGGGTATAACCTTATATAGTTGGAAATACAAGGTACCTCTCCTGGATAGGTTTTCTTTAACCCCGACATCTTCATGACTCGGGTTCCAGCAGCGGTATAACCTTATCCCTGAGTCACGCAAAGAGATACCCCCTTATATGACTCACTTTAGGTCTTACATTTGCCTCTTGCGAAATTGTATCCGCGAACTAGGGTGCACGCCATAAAGGTTCGTCCCATTCTATTAATCTCTGCGAATTTTTTTATTCACGTTTCTTGAGAGTAATGCAATTCTGATGAAATTTCTTTTCTTTGATCTTATTTTCATTTGCATTTCAACTTTTCAATTCCATCTTTTTCATTGAAATGAAATATTCTTTTGAAATATTTTCTTCAACAAATCATTCATAAATTTCTTAAATTTCTTCATTTTACCTTTCTACTTACTACTTTCTGCTTCTGCTTTTTTGTTTCATTTTGCATCTGCGAGCCACTCGCCATTCATATACTCATGTTGATTTCGTAGTATTCCTTCCTCTCGCCGTTCTATTATATCAACCATCAGCTTGTCACCTCTTTGTTTTTGCTTGATGTTTCGTTTCCAGTTTCTGTTTTTTGCTGCCCTTTCCTCGCAAGATTCCATATCAATTTCATAGCATTTCTTCCCATCATCCCAGTCTCCCTTTATTATTCCAACACCATTAGGATGAGGAAATTTAATACATTGGTGAATGGTTGACGCCACACCTAATATCCCATGTAGCCAAGGTCGGCCAATCAGGACATTATAAGGTGACTCAATATCTACAACGCATAATAGAATCTTAGAAGATAACCCCTTTAATGGAATTCGAATTGTAATTTCCCCTTTGGGCTTGTTGGCAGTGCCATTGAAACCATAGATCGTATAGGTTGATGGTATCAGATCTTCGTCTTTTCCACCCATGGTTCTGTAAGTATGATAAAATAAGATATCAACTGAACTTCCAGTATGTATTAGAACTCTATTATGGCCCAGGAGTCCTCAGTTTCATCATCATCATTTTACTCATCTTCTTCTTCTATTTGTTTTGGATTTATCTCTAACCTTACCACCAGTGGGTTGTCATGCATCTCGCCAGAGGTTTAATTCTGAGAGTATTCAATTCTGGACTAGGTCCTGTGGTTTTTCTGTATTTGCGGTTTCCTCATTAACAAGATCTTGTTGTGTCTTTTACTTTTCTATTTTCGCAATTATAATTATTTTATTATAATTAGAAGTAAAATACACAAACGTTAATTCCTATTTTACTTGATAGATAATCCCTAGAGTTTTTATGAACCTATTATCAAGTAAACATACTTCGTTATTGTATTGTCTCGATCTTGTATCCATAGACGATCATACGAAATGTGAACCGATTAGTTGTATTGTCTCGACTCAGTCCATAAACAATCACTTTTGGAAAAGGACTTATAGGATCAAAAGTCTTAGATTGAGGTATATTTGGGTACCCTCGTCTTTTCAGTAGTTCTTACTAAAATATGTGGTAACAAGGTCATCAGGTTTCTCAGCATTTATTCAATTGTTTGTGAAAGAGGGATGCCTTTTTCAACATTTAATGCTGCCATCTTCATAGGGTCCCTTGAGATGAAGAAATTATAGAGTTACAGATAATTAGTTAAAGTTATGATTCAGAAGTTTCAACAGAGAATTCCTGAAATTCTAATCAAAACATAAAAACCAATTACATTTTTGTATGGATTCAATAATAAAAACACATACTTGTAATTATACTAAGAAGGATAATAAGGTTAATAAGGAAGCTATCAGGCAAAGCTTCCAAGACTGGGAGGAAATGATGCAAGACTGACTTGCCACATGATGTTGTTGAACCCCAAAAAATCAGTTCATAGTTCAGGATCCTAACAAAATAGAAAACACTTGTTGAAAGAACCATTAATCGTCTTATGTGTAATGACCCTCAAGCTCGTCAACGCTATTAGACCGGTCAAGTGTTGATTTAGCCGATAATGACTCGATTAGTTTAACACGAACATTAATTAATAAGAATTAATATAACAACGATCTAAATACAAAGATAGTATCACTAGATAGGTCTCGAAGAGTTATGCTCAATAGACTACTCGAACGTGTAACTCGGATACCGGACAAAGAAGATATCATCGAAATCGTGTGAAGGGCAAAATAGTCATTTTTGCGAATTAGCCGACCCGGATTCCCTTATCCTTTTGCGAAGTGTCCCATTAACTAACTCTAGTCTTATCTACCCAACCGAGAGGATAAACTCGTATCCCTTGATTTCTTATCTCGTATTCTTCTTATTTCTTATCTCTTCTTCATCTTCGTTCTTCTTCTGTTCTTCTTTGTGCGATTCTGAGAGTTTGTGAGAAATTGTTTGAGAGAATTGTCCGATGAAACGATTAGATGATGGAGGTGTTGTTTTGGTGATGAATCGAGGAAGAGAGTTAGGGGATTAATATAGTTCTGCTCGAGATGATGAAACAGAAAAAGTGACACAGAGAATTATAATTAGGGTTTGAGATTGATGTTGAGATTATTGAGAAATTGATAAGTTAAACGAGATGTTAACAGATGAAGAAAGATTGGGTTGATATCTAATTGTAGTTCTGTAGTCGTTTTAGAGATGAATCAAAGAATTAGGGTTTCATGAGATTTGCAGAAGAGGATGAGAATATGAAATTGAAGGTCTAAAGAAGTGATTAGAGATGGGTTTGAAGTGAATTAGAATATTGATTGAAGCAGGGTTGTACTAGAAGTGAAGAGGGATTTTATTTAGAAGTTATGGGTTTGAGATGCAAGTGAAGGAATGTCAATTCAATGGATGTTGTTACTCGGGTAAGCTTTTAATTGCATAAATTGTGACACATGCAAGAGGAATCATTGAATTTTTGAGTTTGTATAGTTGTTATTGAAATTGTGTTATGAGATGGATATGGAGCAGAACTATGGATGAAGTAGGTTTGTATTGAATTACTGTGAACTAGATTGAATATAGAAAGTACAAGAAAATACGAAGGTTGAATTGGTACTGATGTTGATTGCATGGGTTTGTAATGAGCTGAGAAGATACAAATAGTGATAAATGGCATTAGGAATCAAAGATTTTCTCTTAAGCTGATAATTTGGGGTTGATGTGGGTTTATTGAGTTGAAGTTTAAATGAATGAATGGACTTTGGGGTTGTGCAGGAGCAGTTGATTGATATTATTGTAGAAGGAGTAGTTTTGGTAATGAAGATATATTGTGGCATTGGGTTTGCAAGGAGTAGTAGTGTCGTAGTGAATATTTAGATAACTAATGTTGATTTGGGAGAATGAAGTATCGCAGGTAGTAGTGATTTATAAAGTTACGAAACTCTAGAAATGGTAGTGGGACTGGAATTGCCTTAGTTTAGGTGGATGTGTATTTGAGCTAGGCTCAACTGACTATGGTGGTGATGCTGCTGAGTTTTATATGTATGAATCAGTTGAGATGAAATGATAATGAAATTGAACAGATGGTGTTGAGTTGTGAACAACAAATACAGGGAATAGGTGAATTGTTATGGTGGTATGTTTGTGATATGAGCTGAGGTTGTAGGTGGTGTTGTTTGGTTAAGTTCAGAGAATGGAGATGGTGGTGTTGAAAATGATTAAGACGAATGGTTATTAATCTGAACTGCAAGTGTAGTAATTGAATTGGTGGTTGAATATTTTATGAAACCAGAACTCAAGAAGTGAATGAATATGGGGCATTAGATATTTTTGTAGGAAATATCAGGGGTTGGTATTGACTGTAAGATGATGAAGTTGGAAGGAATTATAGTTTGTATTGAATTGAATCTCTTTTAGGACCTTGCAACTACTACAATTGCAGGTAGGCATAATTTGTTATTGTAATTCAAATTTGAAGTTATTTGAATGAATTATAGTTATTTGAGTTGATTGAGTTGGTGCAACAGAATTAGGCTGTTAGTCATCCCAGTCATATGTTTGACTGAATTGCCATGTCTGACTCAGTTATCTGACTGAGTCGAATCATGTTGACTCACCGAGTTTCTGTCTTGACCTGAGTTGACTCAGTTAACCGACCTGACCTTGGACTTGACCTTTGACTTACGATGACTGTTAGTTGACCTCGTTGACCGTTATTGATCATCTGTTGACCCAGGTGGACTAGGCCTTAGATTAAGAGAATGGATTCATGGGCTTGGGTTTAGGACTAGTTATCCTATTTTAATGAATTGGACCACTTGTGGTCTGAATTAGACTTTGGTTTCTTCTACGAAGTTGTATATATTCATAATACTTAGATAATGGACTATAGAATCAAATCTAATTGGATTAGTAAACCCTTAGTTATACTAAAGATAGAGAATAAGATACCATAATGGGCTTAGAACCATTAGATAGAATTGTATAATTCTTGTGCGAGCCATCTTAGATAGATTCTTAGAGTTTTTGTATGATTAACAGTTAATCTATATTAACAACGATCGATTCAAAGGATGAACCAGTGGATTGTGGATCTCGAGGTAGGCGAGACTTGTCATCAAAAGAGGTGGGAATCGATAACTAACTCTCTTGTATTCATTATTATTTTACAAATCAATCTTTGTGTTGTGAAATTCATGCATATCCTTGTGTGCTTGGTGTGGTGTGAGATGTGTGCCGACACAATATCAGTATTCTATGGCTAGGGCGATACACCGCAATATTACACGTCTAGGGCGATACACCGCAATATTATTATGGCTAGGGAGATACACCACAATATTATTCTTCCCTTATGTGCGGAAACACACATCTCATACATGGATGTTTATTGTTATTTATGAATGTCTATGAAGAGGTTTATACTTTATGTTTCATTGTCTTTCCTTGTATTACCGACTTTCGATTAAACCTGCATTGTCTTTGAATCATATTAATGATTACTTGAAAGCTATTTGTTATTCCTGCTGGGCACCCCTTTCAGGGATGATGTGCTCACCCATTTCCACTTTCATTTTCAGTGACAGACCAGAGTTGCGCAGCGGAGGTTTCATGGCGTAGAGTTTTCTGTTATGTTTATTTTTTGTTTATATTCTGTTTGTAAACCAACTCACTACTAAATATGTATCACTTGAGAGAAGTTATTGTATTTATTTCAGAGAGGGTTTAGATTCGGTTAATCTTTGTTTAAAATTTCTTTCTCGGTGTTTCTAATAGATGATTTAGATTGTTAGTGCCTCATTTTACAGTTAGTCTCTTGGGTTAGTCAGCTGCTAGCTTAGGGGGCGCTACATTATGGAATCTGGCATGGATTGGATAGTACAATTACTAGATAGATAGTAGGGTTACGAGTAGAAACTACAAGTACTTAGCTTCCTCCCATAGAATCCCCAAGTAAATAAATTGGTTTATTCGGAAACGAAGCATGTTCAACCCTTACAATATTTTCGATGATTTCCCACAACCCTTTGGTCAAGAAAAATATCCAATTAGAAAGCATTCATGGAAATATAAAAATAATATTAGTCTGACAAGAATAGGGTGTTATTTGTAAGCATCATTGTTCAATTGTACGACTTCAATAAATAGCTATCAATAAAATTTATATAGTACTTAGCAAACACTTGGCACAGAACACAAAATTGGCAAATATCAATACCTTCAAGTGGTCTACGGTCATTAAAAGGAATATGTAAACATCTAACTTCAAAAAACTTGCATTCATAGCATAAAACCAAAGTCTAAGTGGTATTTGTTGACGTGACACAAATGCTCTACATATACATATCGAAAAACTAACTTACTTCCCAAGGTATTTGAACATCACCAAATGTTCTGCATATACATATACTAACTTGCTTCCCGAGGAATAAAAAACCTATATATCCTATATAATTCCTGCCAAAAGTAATGCAAGAAAAAACATTTTCAGATTTTAAGAATGTATAATTTCGTTTAAATAATAATTCTACAGAACAATAATGACTAGATGTTATGTTAAAGAACTCTAATATGAAAAGCACAACACTTACCAGGCAAGAAAAGAAGAACAGAAGAGCCTTTAGTTGGGATCCACATTTAACGGGGTAGTGGCGAATCCATAACTGTACTTTAAAGGGGGCATGTTTTGTTCTTGAAGATCATAAGAATGCACATAATAGATAAAGGGAGAATATGAGAGTTGAAAAATGTCTCTGATGTTTAAACTCATTAAAAGAATTACAAAATTATTTTTTCTTTCCACCAAAAGGTTCTTATTGAAAAAAATTAAAAAAAAAGTCATGTCTGAAAAGTATTTAACATGAAAACAAAGTATATCATATCACATAAGAATAATTATATGTAACAAAGAAATTCATTGGCGAATATTTATATGCAAAAATAAGAATTCATCATATTATAAGAAATTGCATTTTTAACATAAAAGACACATTTTTGTGATTTAGTTTGTATTAATGCACATAATATGTGTATTAATTAAATACGTTAACGATATTTGTATGATTGTTTTAACTTTTTTTTGTATCATAAAATAAATAATATATGCAAAAAAAAAAATGTTGGATCTTACTAAGTTACTGTATATCTAATATTTCTGTATGTCAAAGCAAATTATAAGTCGTTCATTATGATAAATTGACAGCAAAACTAGTTGCTGAGATAAATGTATGTTAAAAATTTGAAGATTTTTTTTTCTTCAACTTATCCTTTTTCGTATTATTATTACATAAAAATTCGAATATACAAAATAATATAATAAAAATCCTATATATTCGATTAAGCAAATGGTGGATAAAATCCGGTCAAAAACTTATTAACTGCTAAAACAAGATTTCAACTAGTTATTCATACAAGTACCTTGTGATACTAAAATTGGATACAAGTGTATATATATAACTATATAGTAATTCTTAGTAGAACTTTTACATACACCATATAGTCCAAATCAATTTCTTCACGTTAATTTAGATTAATAAAAATTCGAACACAAGGCCCGTGTATTCATTAAAAAAAGTCTGATACAACCATAAGAAAAGATCAACAATTGAAGATACATACATATGCTCAAATATATGAAATCAATTGATGCGATTGAATAACCGGGAGGCCAATGGCTTCACATTTCCTTATTTGTGGGCTAAACAATACGTTTACCCGCATTGGACTAGTGCTGAGATGATTCGATTCACAAGATCATCTACAGAAGTTTACAAGTCCGAGTTTTCCCACAAACTAGCATTCCCTCATTCACATGAACCGAATTAGACCTCTCGTAGTCAACCGTGATACAGTTATATCTGTTCATATGGAGACGTGACTCACTAATGCTGCAAGGAAAGGATATGCCTTGGAGGTCCCTGGTTGGAAGTATGATTGTTGTTTTCTGGGACGTGGCAGCTGCAATCCTTGTCCTAGGGTTTGGGATAAAGTATATCCACTGTTTAAGAAGATGAACCTTAACTTATTTAATTTATTAGACAATCCTCGTCATTACTCATCCATTTCATCCACCACCACCAGTGTGATCTTTACAAGGTATAAATCTTCCAAATCCTGACTCTTTATTTGTTTTGTACATATGTTTTTGGTCCCAATATTAGAGTTTTATAATTACCATGAATTTTACCTCCAGAGCTTTTCAAGCTTCCCTACCTCGAATACTGCATGACTCATTACTCTACCTCGAATGAAGAATTCCATTGAAGCTCTCAAACTCAGCGACAATACTTGAGTTTTTGACAATAATGGTAAACAAAAATTAATGAATCAAATAATAAATTAGATGAATATGAAAGAATGAATCGGTCAACTAACTGATGTGATGATCACTATATCCTTGAAATGAAATTTCTCGGCCCTATATACTTTTGTTGAACAATTAATGGTGATGGTTTCGTATGATATAACAATTCCTCTCAAAGTAACACTCCAGTTGAAAATTTCAAAAGCGGCAAAAATAAGATGAAGAACAAAATACTCTCGTTCTATAAAAAGAATTATTTGGTGATAATTTTCAGTTATTCGAAAAACAGAATGACTTGTTTTTTTTTATGCAAGTTTTTTTCGACTCTTGGTTTCAAACGAGACTTCTTTTTGTATGTGCCTATTTGAAGTGGCGCCCCTTCACAAATGACCACATAGAAAATAAAACTGTAACCTTAGTCGTTAGATTGGGGTTTGATGAACAATCACGACCTAGACCATAAGACTGAAATTGTCAAGTAACTGTGAGTTGTATTGATTCTCGACCGAATTCTATCCAGGCCTATTGTTGCAAATACTAAATGTTGAATTTTATCTTTCATGTACCAATAAAAACCATAAATATAAACCGAGAGTTTGGGATAAGAGGAAGATAGAAAAGAAATTGGCATTGACAAAGACAAAATGGATGAAAAAGTAAAGGAGATTACTGATGATTCTAATAGAGATCATATTATCAAACAGATAATGAGAGTTTGGTAGTTGGATAAATTATAGTGCAATCAAATTCAATTCAGTGGTTAATGGATTTTCAACTTCAAATTTTGCTTCTAATTCTAATAGGAAGATGAATTCGGAGGTGGATCTTCTAGATCAAATGGATTTGAGTCAGGAAAAGAAGAATAAAATTTTATGGGAAAAGTTTTATGTTTTCCTTCAAATTCTATTTCCTCTTTTTCTAGACAGCTGAAATAAGTCCAATAGGCTGAGGCTACTATCTCTGTTAGCGAGGTAGTAATCTATGCTTGAATTGATTTTAAATTTCTTTTAGTAAGATAATGGGTAACTCTGACCATCCCATCAAATCTATATATAGAGATCTTATTGGGAGGAATATAAAACCCAGAGATCAAAAATACCTTTGATTGAGTATGATGATAGTTTTGGAGATTTCGACCTTGATTCTGATAATAATAAACAAATTAATGTTGTCAAATTGTTCAAGATGAAAATAGAGATTTTAGAAGGTGAATTGCTTTTTATTTCTTCTAGTACCTTTGAGATTTCTTGAAAATGTAAGAATTTAGGCAGATCTTGATTGGATCTTTTACTGTTTTTTTCTTTCGAAGGTTTTGAATTGCTCCTTAGTGGGATTTTTTGTTTCTTATCTTTTATCTTTTTTATTTTTTTCTTTCTTTCCTAACTTATTTTCCTTCTTGGTGACATACTTGTTTTAATGTATTTTGCCCTTTTCACATAAAAACGAATACATAACACGAAGAATCTCATACACCAATTTTAGATTAAATTAAATACTCTATGGTTCATACAAATCATAAATTACAAACCACCGTAAAGAAAAAACATACTTAAAAATAAATTTATGGAAACCTTGTTTTTTTTCCCAGGAAAACAGGAATTAAGATATATACTTTATTTCAGTTGTAGTAGTGCGATAAAATAAAATTAGTTTTAAAACTATGATGGAGGGAAGTTTATGGAAAATAAATTTCTAGTGGTGTAGGTGAATTTCTTTTTATGGAAAATAAAATTAGTTTTAGTAATGATGCTAGCAGTGGTGTAGGTAAATTTCTTTTTTATAGATTAGGTGTTGTTATTCAAAAGGGTGTTGGTGCCCATCTTGTTGCTATGTTACCAACCAAGACTTTGTATGAATCTTAATTTCTTGCTTATTAAAAACAAACATTTCTAGTGTTAAAAAAAAAAAAATCCGGATAATAATTTTAGTGTTAAACATTTCGTATATAATAATAATTATATTATTATTTGTATTTTAGTAATAATAAACATTTCGTATAATAAACATTTCTAGTGTTAAACATTTCTAATATAATAATAATACAGGTTGGCATTCTCTAGAAGTCTCAAGGGTTGTCTTGACCGGGTTATAGCAAGTCCGAGTTGTGTCTCTGTTTGGCTTCGTCTGCTTCTACTCCCTATCTGCACTCTTTCTCTCTACCAACCGAAGAGTTCAACTGAACGTAAGTCAGGGAACCGGAAACGGCTGCAAGTGGCATCTATCTTACAAGCGCTCAAGGAATGGAATGAGCCTAATGGGTGTATTGCGTTAATCAACAAACTGTTGCGGCAGCCGTTGCCAGGGAATTCTAAGAAGGCTGACGAAAAGAAGATGGAAGAGAAGAGACATGCAGCTGCTATTTTTGCGTGTCAGAAAAAGATTAATGGTGGTCATTTTGCAGAAGCTATAAGAGTTCTTTCTTCATCTGGCATTGCTCCCTATGAAGAGAAAACATACCTGGATTTGATAGACAAACACCCCTTAGCATCTTCCCATGATGTTCCGGCAGATGATATCTCGATAGATCCCATAGTTGTGGATTCCAAAGACGTTTTGGGAGCCATCAAGAGTTTCTCGAAGGATACGTCATGTGGTCGTGACGTCTTAAGGGCACAACACCTGGTTGATGTTCTTAGTGGAGCGGCTTCAGCAGTTGCAGATGATTTGCTTGTTTCTATATCTGGGGTTTTCAACCTTTGGTTGGACGGTAAATGCCCTAACGTCTTGGGTGAATATATTGCTAGTGCTCCCTTAACTCTGTTTCTTAAGCCGGGTGGTGGTATTCGTCCTATTGCAGTTGGTACATTCTGGTGGAGATTAGTGTCTAAGATGGCTGCCTTTGCTATCGGGAAGGACTTGACTTCTTATTTAGGAGACTACCAATTTGGGGTTGGTGTTCCTGTTGGGGGTGAGGGTATTTTACACGCTGTAAACCGCCTTTTGGAGTTGAAGGGTCATTCAGGTGATACGTCAATGTTATTAATTGACTTTTCTAATGCCTTCAATATGGTGAGTAGATCTCAGCTCATCAAGGAAGTTCGTCTCCATTGTCCAGGTATTTCTCGCTGGGTAGAATTTTGTTATTTACGTCCGGCTAAGTTTTATTATGCCCAGTATATCTTGTCCTCCTCTCTTGGAGTGTGACAAGGCGACCCTCTCGGACCCTTGTTGTTTTCATTGACACTTCACCCCTTAGTGAAGTTTATTGCTTCTCAATGCGAACTTGACTTGCACGCTTGGTATCTTGATGATGGCACGATAGTTGGAGATACTATTGAGGTTGCCAAGGCTTTGCGAATAATTCAAACTGAAGGACCAGTTAGGGGGCTGCATCTTAATATAAGGAATACATAGTTCTTTTGTCCTTCCCTTGATCCTAGGAGCACAATGGATGGGGTCTTTCCTGAGGGCATTGGCAGACCTTCTAAGGGCGTCAAACTGTTGGGTGGTCCAGTGAGTTTAGATATGGATTTTATCAGTGACATGATGTTGAACAGGGTGTGCAAAACAGTTCAACTAATGGGCGATATCAAGAAACTCAGGGACCCTCAAAGTGAGATGCTTTTGCTTCGCAACTGTACGGGCATGTCTAGACTTTATTTTTCCATACGAACTAAGAATCCTGCAGCAACACAGCCGGCTACTGATATATTTGACGACCAGCTTTTTCAGTATTTGAGGCTTTTGATCACTAGAGATGGTGCAGGTTTTGGTCCTCTACAGAAGCGGTTGGCCACCTTACCTATTAAATATGGTGGACTTGGAATTTATACCATGGCGGATACTCGTACTTATTGCTATCTTTCTTCTCGAAGCCAGACTACTTCAGTACAGAAAACGATCCTTGGTAATCTATTCTCAGCAGACAACGGTTCAGCTTACCAGCTGGATCTTCAGACCTTCACCTAGGTATGTGGATTACCGTCTACTTATTGTGTCAATGACTCTCCCCCTTATTCTATGCATTCCCTGGCAGTTGTTTATTTTGATGTTGTTAAGAAACAAATCCCAGACCAATTTCAGATGTCTGAAAGAGACTCCATCTTATGGAAATGCAATCTTATCAAGCATGCTCAGGATTACCTTTTGGCGGTTCCTATCAGTGGGCTCAACCAATGTCTTGGACCTAGACAATTTAGAGTTGTGCTTTGTTATCGTTTGGGAATTCCTCTGTTTGGTGAGAATAGCTTGTGTCCAAGTTGTAACAAGTCTATGGATATTTTTGGAGATCACGCGCTTAATTGTGCTAAAGATGTTGGCTATAAATTTCGCCATGATGTGGTTCGTGATGCTATAGTGGACATTTGTTACAAATCCAATGTGCCTGCGAGCAAGGAGGTTTCTTTGGGTCTTCAGTCAGATGATGGACAAGATCTAAAACCTGCTGATATTCTCGTCCTCAACTGGGAAAATGGGAAAGATGTTTGTATGGATGTTACAGACGTCTCTCCTTTCACTGGTGATGGCATCCGTTCCTTCATCCCTGGTAAGGCTATTTCTACTGCAGTTTCTCGAAAGCGGGCCAAGTACTTGGACAAGTGCGCGACACATGGTTATGGTTTGGGTGTGCTTGCCTTCACCACCCTGGGAGAGCTTGGCGAGGACACTCTGATTTTTTTCAAGCGTTTGAGGAACTGCTTAGTCAACAATGACGCTAGTAGTGGTTTTGGTAGCTTTATTTTTTATCGTTTAGGTGTTACTATTCAAAGAGGAGTTGGTGCCCAGCTTGTTGCTAGGCTACAAACCAAGAGCTCTGTGTAATTAAAATATTAATATATTTTTTTTCCAAATCTTTAAATTCGTTTTCTTTAAAAAAATAAAAATAATAATAATAATTGGTGAAGAGAGAGAGAGTCTGGCGAACTGGCAGGCGATTCCTGGGCGATTGAAAGCTTGGTGATTCTCCTCCTGTAGGGGCAGAATATTGTCACAACAATATTCCTGCGAAATAAACAATTGTTCTGCGATGTATCGATAATAAACGAATTACTCTGCGGCACATCAGTGATATTCTGCGACACATCCGAAGATGACTTAAACAATGACGTAATGACTGAAAACGACAGAAACACGAAGAAAGTGTGACATGTTTGCGGTATATCAATAAAACCTGCGAAAGATAAAGGTGGTGCCAGCTGCGATTTATCGCAAGAACTCAGATCCGAAATTGAAGGGAATCTTAGCTGTAAATGAGCTGTCATGAGCTGTAATCCACTATGTAAATACCTATATAAAGGAGGTGAATAGTTCCAGAGAGGGGATGAATTTTTGGAGGGTGAGGAAAGTTTTTAGGAGAGAGAAAAATCTTTGTTAAGTGTTCTGTGTTCTTGATTTCTGTAATTCCTTAAGGTCATATTAATGAAAAAGTGTTCTTAATCTTCAAATTATGTCATAAATATTGATAGATTCTTAAGTAGGGTGTAGTGTGGGAATTCCTGCAACTACATTTTGGCGCTAGAAACAGGGATTGAAGAGTTGAAAATCATAGTAAAATCTAGGTAAAAGAAAGAAATCATTCAAGAATTGGAAGAATACTTTTGGTGGAAGAGAAGATGATTGAAATCAAAGATAATCAAAAGAAATTGGAGTGTGATGTAATAACAAAGATGATGATAGACAAATTCCATGAAGATATTAAATGAAGGATACACAAACGAGATTTTGAAGGAAAGAAGATCATGACGGTAGATGAAGCATCACCGCTAAAAGATTGGGAAAAACAGAAGATTACATTTACAGCAGCAGAAATTCCTAAAGAGAATTTAAGTCATACATCTCCATTGGTGATCACAGTGTCTGTTGCACCAACAAGAAAAGAGAAATCAGTAAGATCTACAGAAGAATGGGTTGTGAATAGGACTCTGGTGGACACAGGAAGTTCTGTGGATATAATGTTTTACCACACATTCAAGAAAATGGGATACAAAGATGAAGAAATGTTTAGTCCAACATATCATATTCACGGATTTGGAAAATCTTCAACAAAACCTAAAGGTGAAATTGTAGTACGAATTCCACTGGGGGAAATAGAAACGCAGGTCACCTTGAGTGTGATAGATATGAAATCGCCTTATAACATGCTGTTGGGGAGACCATGGATACATGCAATCAAGGTTGTGTCATCAACTCTACATCAATGTTTAAAATTCCCTATGCCTAGTGGAATTGGCGAAATTAAAGGAGATGCAGATTATGCGGCGTTATGTTTCCAAAATGAAGTAAGGAATTGTGAAAATCAAATTCAGTTGAAAAAACAACAGTAGAAAAATGAGGAGAGAAGAAAATAAAGAAGAAGAATTCAAGATTTACATGATAAAATCAAAAGAAGGAAAAGGAATATTCAGCGATGTATCGCAAGAAGATGATGAACCAATGGAGATAATAAAGACACCAACACCAATGGGAGAGAATAAAGCTAGTTATACCGCAGCATAACCAACAAAAGAAGTTAATGTTGGAAGTGAAGAAGACCCAAAAATGCTGAAAATTGGAACTAAGATGGATGTGGAGGAAGAAGAGAAAACCGTAAATCTTCTACTAGAATACAAAGATATTTTTGCGTGGAATATGGATGAGATGCCTAGAATAGATCCATCTGTTGCGTGCCATAGATTGGAGATTATCAAAAATATGAGACCAATCAAACAAAGAATAAGAAAGATTGCAACTACTTATCATGTCAAGATAGAGGAAGAGTTACAAAAGATGCTTGATGCAGGAATTATAAGGCAAGCGAAGTATCCAGAATGGATCGCCAATATGGTAGTAGTTCCCAAGAAAAACAAAGGGATAAGAATTTGCATCGATTTTACTGATTTAAATAAAGCTTGTCCCAAAGATAGTTTTCCCTTACCAGATATCCCGCAGATGGTGGAATCTGCCGCAGGAAATGATCGAATATCTTCGTTGGATGGATATAAGGGTTATAATCAAATTCCGCTGGCATAAGAAGATCAAGAACATACTGCATTCTTTGCTCCCAGAGGATTATATTGCTACACAAAGATGCCTTTTGGGTTACGAAATGCAGGGGAAACATACCAAAGAATGGTGGAAAAAGTATTCGCAAAATGGATACATAAAACTTTAGAGGTATATGTGGATGATATGTTGGTAAAAAGTAAAGAAGCTAAAAATCATGTGCAAGATTTGAGGGAAATTTTTGACCAGATGCGGCTTTTTAATATTAAAGTAAATCCTGAGAAATGTACTTTCGGAGTATCATCTGGGAAATTCTTGGGATATATCGTATCAAAAGAAGGAATACAAGTTGACCCTGAAAAGGTGCAAGCAGTTCGGGATATGCCAAATCCAGCAACAATAAAAGATGTGCAAAAATTGAATGGGCTTTTAGCCTCACTAGGAAGATTCATTTCGCGGTCATCAGATAAGTGCAAGCATTTCTTCAACATATTAAAGAAGGGAACAAAATTTAAATGGACAAATGAATGTGAGAAAGCTTTTCAAGGAGTTAAGGAATATTTGATGAATATATCCATATTATAGAATAATGAACCAGGAGAAGAATTGCTGATATATCTTGCGACAACTCCACATGCTTTAAGTGCAGATTTTTGCGAAATGACGCAGAGTTGAAAAACCTATTTACTACATCAGCAAAACGTTTAATGTTGCGGAGAAAAATTATTCGAAGATTGAAAAATTAATTTTGGCATTAGTTTATGCAGCTTCTAAACTTCGCATATATTTCCAAGCGCATAAAATCAAAGTACTAACAAAAGTAACAATCGAGTCAGTAATGAAAAATTCAAAAAGATCAGGCAGAGTTGAAAGATGGAATGCACAAGTGGGGCACTTTGAGATCCAATATGCAATTTTATCTTCTCCAAAATCTCAAATTGTCGCAGAGTTTCTTGCGGAGTTTCCTTTGGAGGATGATGAATCTGTAGAAGATATGATGGATATAGAAGAAGAATATGGGGATCCTAGAGATCTTTTAACAGAACCAAATAGATGGGAGATATTAGTGGATGGATCATCTAATGGAGAAGGAAATGGAGTTGGAGTCATTTTTATTTCACCAGAAGGTGAAAAAATGGCATTCGCATTTCGATTGGAATTCGAATCTACCAATAATGAGACAGAATATGAGGCTATAGTACATGCCTTAAGATTTGCGATAGAAATGAAGGTAGAGAATGCAAGAATTACCAGTGATTCACAATTGGTTATTCGCCAAATTGAAGGGGAATATGCAACTAATGATTTATCTTTGAGAAAATATAAGAAACTTGTAGAAGAATTATCTACGAAAATACCAAGACTCAAATGGAGGCATATTTCAAGAAGAGATAATAGACTTGCAGATGCTTTTGCGTTCATATCAAGTATGATGGTAGATCCGACTGTGAGAAATATAAAAATACAAACATTAATAGCACCATCAATTGTTAAAGAAAAAGAAGAGGAAGCTGAGGCAATGGTAGTAGAAAATAATGGCGAAGAATCGTTTTAATTAACGCAGATTGGCGTATGGAAATTCACGCATATCTAGCAAGGGGGAGTTACCAAGGAACAGATTGGAGGTACATAAATTAAAAAGTAGAGCAACAAATTATGAGTTAAGAGATGGGGTATTGTATCGAAAATCTTTAAATGGGCCTTCCCTCAGATGTTTGACACTAGAAGAAGGAAAACAAATATTAAAAATGCTACATAGTGGGGATGCTGGTAATCACAGCGGCGGTAGATCTTTAGCATACAGAACGAAAATGCAAGGTTATTATTGGCCATATATGCATGAAGATGCAAAGAATTTATCAAGAAGTTGCGAGGAATGTCAACGATTTGCAAAAAGAATACATGCACCAGGTGAAACGTTAACATCTTCAAAAAATGTTTGGCCATTTGGAAAGTGGGGTTTAGATATTGTGGGACCATTTGTGCCAGGAACAGGTCAAAAGAGATACTTAATTGTCGCAACAGATTACTTCACAAAATGGGCGGAAGTTAAGGCAGTACAACATATTCGTGATAAGGACATTTTCACATTTATATTTGAGAATATCATCTGCAGATTTGGAATTCCATCGCAATTAGTGTCAGATAATGGAAAGCAATTTGAAGGACAAAATATAGAGATGTTACTTAATGCATTCAAGATAAAGTGTGGAAAATCAACTCCTTTATATCCGCAGGAAAATGGTCAAGCTGAAGCAACTAACAAAACAATTGCAGATATTCTCAAAAAGAAATTAGAAGGGCATCATAGAACGTGGTGTCAACAAGTCCATAATGCAGTTTGGGCTTATAATACAACACGAAGAGAAGCAACTGGGGTATCACCTTTTTGTTTAACATATGGGGTTGAGGAAGTATTACCAACAGAAGTCGCTATTCCTACAACTAAAAGAGAAGCTTGGGAAAAAAATCTTAGTGCAGGTATGATTCTAGACAAACTTGATGAGGTAGAAGAGAAGAGGGAAAAGGCATTACAACATATGGAGAACTACCATCGCAGATTAGCTCGTGAATATAATAAACGAGTAAAGAAGCGTGAATTCCAAGTTGGAGATCTAGTTCTGCGAGAAACACCAGAATATCAGTGAGAGAATGGAGGAAAATTAGCGAAAAAATGGGATGGGCCATATATAATCAAAGAAATAATTGGAACTGGAGCATATAAACTAATGGATCCCGAAGGAAGAGACATGGGTCAAAGACTTGGCAGACCATGGAATAGACAATATCTAAGAAAATATTATCAGTGAAGATTTGAAAGACTAGAATGAATGGATCACACGCAAGAAGTTGCGAGAAAATAAAAGAGATATTCTACAAGAACAAAGCTGGCTGAATATAAAAATTATTTTCCGGAATAATTTGCGAGATAATTAAAAAATTAAATGCAAATAAGACGGGCACTAATTGCCTAAAAACATATAAAGAACGGGACGAACTTTTATGGCGTACACCCTAGTTCGCGGATTCTATTCCGTAAGAGGCAATGTTCTTAAAGTGCGTCATAAGGGGGTATCTCTTTACTTTCAATTATCATAAGAACGGGACGAACTTTTATGGTGTACACCTTAGTTCGCGGATTCTATTCCGTAAGAGGCAATGTCCTTAAAGTGCGTTATAAAAGGGGTATCTCTTTGCATGGCTATGGGAAAGGCTATACCGTTGCTGGAACCTAGTCATGGAGATTGGGATTATAGAAAATCCATCCAGGAGAGATAACTTGGATTCCCAATTATATAAGGTTATACCCTGGTTGGGCGCCCGAGAGTTTCTCCTAAGGAATGCAACGTATGATCAAGGCGCCGAGGTACACGGTTGAGCTGTGGGTGCCCGGGATGGATGAACCTACCCTGGCCATCTACGGCAAGTCTTGGCTTACGATGTGTTCGGCCCGAAGAAAACCCCACTTAGGTTGCAGTCTTGTAACTATAAGCCATATAAGGCATAAAGGACAAGGATGCGAAAACAACTGGTTGTTGGCATAACCAGATGGGAAAGTGCTAGTCTTGTATGGCCGATGTATAATCCTTGAAGGGGCAACCGGGGGGAGAGATAAGGGCGATACCCTCCATTAGGGAGTTGTGTATCAAAAAAGACGGCAATGTCATGGGACTTTATATTCGCAAGAATGTTTAGGCCCGTCATATTGTCGCATGACAGAGACATCAATGTCATGGGACTTTATATTCGCAAGAATATTTAGGCCCGTCATATTGCCGCATGACTGGCCAAAAAGCCTAAAGAGAAATGTTAAGATGAGGTCAATGGGTTTTTGCGATAAGATCAAAAGATGAGATAAATGAAATCAATAATAAGAGGATATAAATCGCAAAGACGTCCTGTGATTTCATCGCAAAGACGACAATGTCATAAATCTTAAAAAGCAAAGAGAGAATTAATCTCTCACAAGATGGCTTAGATTTATCATATTGTCACAGAAAATAAAATAATGATAAGGCAAGATCAACGGATTATTACGTATAATGGTAAGAATGTCCTGCGATCTTGTCGCATAAAAGTGGCATAATAAGACCTTTAACTAGGAAGGCAAAATAAGACCACAAGAAAAGTTATATCTGCGAAGCATATAACAATTTTTTCGCAGAAATATTTGCGATAATACTACAAATTGGTAACAAAAGGCAAGCATGGGATTTCTTACAAGGGTAACAAATAAAATACTTCACAAGGAAGATTATGAGGGGCGAATATGGGGATTATAAAATAACATTTCATTATCTCCCTTGAGAAGAATCAAAATAATAAAAAAGAAGGAAGATAATCAAGTTTATGAAGATTGGATTCAGAATTAATAAAAATATATAAATTAGAGCAGGTGATTGAGTTACAAAGAACTTCAATGTTTCGCAAAAAGTGCAGGAAGAAGAAGAATTCGGAAATTACAATGATTCGCAGAATCAGAAACATCTCGCAGGAATATTATCATTCTTGTTCACCACTATTATCTTCACCAGTATCATCTTTTTCAGTATGAGTTTCTTCATCACCAGTGATTGTTTCATGAGGAGGATTTTTTTCTTCATGAGGAGGATCTTGTTCTTCTGTTTCATTAAGAGGGTTTCCTTCGTTCTCAGGTGGATTTTGTTCGTCTTCATAAAAATCTTCTTCATTACTTGAATAATTCAGATCTTCATCTATAGGGTGGGGAACTTCATTATCATCTATCTCTAAAGGTTTGATCTTTATAGGAGGTAGAGAATGAGAGAGTAGAACATTATTTATGAAAACCTCAGCGCCTAAATGAGCTTTGCGGAGGCAATTCTTTTCCCGATTTCTGATCTCTATATCTTTAAAGTATTCAAGATAGTCAAATCTTCTCAATGCCCTGTTATGAGAGTTGGAAAGCGCGGTGTTCTTTTTGCGAAGTTTGGCTAATCTCATAGATAGATCCGAAATTGAAGCTTGAAGATTCTTCTCAGATTCTGCGAAAGAAAAATTGCATGTTAGAGAGAATTTTTGCGAAAAATAAGATGAGAAAATACAATGAAGTAATTAATAGATGAGGCAGTCAAAATGACTACCTTCCTTTTGAGAAGATAAAGTGTGAATTATAGTAAAGAAGCAACTCTTCCATCGGTCCATGGCATCATCAAAACTATCCCCAATCTTACCTTTTAAACGTGATTTTATGCTTTTTTCATAATTGCGAAGATAAACATTTTCTTCCTTCAGTCGAGAATAATCATCTTTGAGATTTTTGACTTTTACACTTAGAGCTAATCTGCCTTTAATAAGCTTCTCTTGTTCAGCAGCAGATAATTCAGTTTTTTCTTTTTAAGTTCATCTTTCAAGATGCGAAGGATGCTCTTGGTCCTTACACAATTTTTGAAGATTGTCTAGTTGCTGCGAATAAGCCTTTGTTGTATCTACAAAACTACGTTTCTCTTGAGATAAAACTCTGTTTTCATCCGATAAAGATTCCACCCTCAAATTAATTTGATTCAGCGAATATAAAAGTTGGGAGGCTTCGTTATTTAGACAATCACGTTCATGAATTAGTTGATCGCGTTCATGAGTTAGTTGGTTGTTCTCATTCTTAAGGTTATTTATCTCGTCAAGTGAATATGTATGAAGAATATTCAAATTATCAAATTGATTCTTCCAAGATTCTTTCCCAGTGCGGGCTTCCTCAGCGATTGTTTCCCACTCAAATATCTTCATTAATTGGTTATGTTTTGAAGCTAAATATACATCAACAAATAAATAAGGGAAAATTGAGTACATAAAAATCAAGGATTTACAGAGGCAAAAGTAAAGACAAGAAAGTTATACCTTTTAGATCATCATTTATGCTGCGAAGAATTTCACAGTCTAATTCAGAATTATGAAGCTTATGATCGAGAAATTCACACTCCAAAGTTTTGGCTTGAAGATTCTTCTTCAAAATTTCAACCTCATCTTCTAAAGAAGTTAACGAAGATGAAGAACCGCAAGACCCAAGATGCTTGCTTAGAATCATATAAATATCCTGTCTCGCAAGATCTGAAGAAGATTTCATAGCATCGTTCAAAACTTCAGATAATACTTGAAAAGAAGCTTCAACCCCTGTTGCTATTTCTTGGGAAGAAGGAAGAGAAGTAGAAGAAGAGGATTTGGAAATAGTAAGAGTGGAAGAAGGAATTTGATTGGTCGCAGTTATAGTTTCATTCACCGCATCATCATCCACCGCAACCTCCTTTATTGCAGCTTTGTTTACCACAGTTTCATTATCTACGACTTCATTTGCCGCAGCCTCGTTAACTGTTGTTTCATTTACGTTGGTTACATTCACCGCATCTTCATTTGTCGCAGATTTATTTCCAACTATCATAGATTCATCTATCGCAGTTTCCAAAATGTCGGGATTATCATAGATAGGAATGCTAGTATTGATAACTTCATTAGAGGTTGATGAAGAAATAATATGGGTATTGAGATTCACGCAAGGAGAAGAAGAAGATTTATCTTGCGATGGGACAGGTTTTGCAGGTAAAAATTCGAGAATATCCACTTCATCTGAAAGAGTTTTAACTTGACGCGAACGCTTAAGAGGTTTGGGAACATTCTCTTCGTTCTGCGAATAATAATGTAGGTAAAAAACAGAGGCAACAAAATTATTATTTCAAAAGAATAAGTGTTTCTTACTACCTTATCATTCTCAGATCTCTTTGTCTTCCCAACGCGCCTTTTCTGAGAACCCTTAGGGTTAGGGTTCTTGATAGTAATTTTGGTTTGAGAAGTGGTGTTACTGAAAAAGATGATAGAATATGGGGATTATGAAGAAAAGAGGGCAATAAAGAAAACATAACAAAAAAGATGGAAAATAAGAACATACCTTTGAGTCTCCATTAAAGCAGCAGCAGAAAGAATACCAGGAAAGAAAAAGTTGCAGACAAAAAAGATTTTAAAGAAAAAAGAGAAGGTGAAAGAAGAAAGAAATACACTCGAGTGGAATGGTATTTATAGATGAAGGATGGGTAACCGGGTAAAACGGTAAAGATCGACGCGTGTCAATAGTAAAAGCGTAAAGTAGGGAACTTTGTCGGGTAAAAGATAAGGAGTTGCGGCAAATTAAGAAGCTTAATTTCTCATGATCTTTGTCTTCTTCGCAGAAAAGATATGAGAAGAGGCAAGATGTAGGGGCAGAATATTGTCACAACAATATTCCTGCGAAATAAACAACTGTTCTGCGATGCATCGATAATAAACGAATTACTCGGCGGCACATTAGTGATATTCGCGACACATCCGAAGATGACTTAAACAATGACGTAATGACTGAAAACGACAGAAACACGAAGAAAGTGTGACATGTTTTCGGTATATCAATAAAACTGCGAAAGATAAAAAAAGGTGCCAGCTGCGATTTATCGCAAGAACTCAGATCCGAAATTGAAGGGAATCTTAGCTGTAAATGAGCTGTCATGAGCTGTAATCCACTATGTAAATACCTATATAAAGGAGGTGAATAGTTCCAAAGAGGGGATGAATTTTTGGAGGGTGAGGAAAGTTTTTAGGAGAGAGAAAAATCTTTGTTAAGTGTTATGTGTTCTTGATTTCTGTAATTCCTTAAGGTCATATTAATGAAAAAGTGTTCTTAATCTTCAAATTATGTCATAAATATTGATAGATTCTTAAGTAGGGTGTAGTGTGGGAATTCCTGCAACTACACCTCCTCTTCCCTTGCACTTCACCGTCACAATCATCTTCCCCTCTTCCACCTGCATCTTTTCTTTCTTAGGGTACTTCTACTTTGGTCATGATTTGCGCTTCATCATGGCAGTTAGTGCGGTTACTGGCAGTTCCTTCATCATCATGCCCAAAACAAGGTCTCGATCTTCATCCACTCCCCTTGATTCCCACGCTTCTGAAGCAATCATACTTCCGTCCCCAAGTCCTACCCCACTTTTGAACCCATCTTCAACCCATAACACATCATCCCAGGGTAAATACTTCCATTGTCCATTCAGGAATTATGATAGTTGCAGTGATGGAGTTGGGGGGAGAGGCTTTGTCAGAAGTTCAATCTTCAGACATTTATTCGACCAACATTATCCTACCACTTCTAGAAAGGACATATGCAGAGAAAGGATACATAACAACCCACAAGTTTTTACTGCATGGGAAGATACCTTACGTCAATTACAGATGTGGTTGTGCACACACTGTATGCATTCCAATGCCTGGACGAGATCATGCAAGCATGCCGCCGATACAGTCTCAGGACATTTCAATGGAATTGGTGCCGATTTCCTCATCCATGGTATCGTGAAGCCTCAAGCATCAACTACCAATACACCTCCAATGGAGGCCGCAAACCAGCCGATGGCAGAGATAAGTACTTCTCAGCCCTCTGCGCTATCATTAGAATTACTCAATTTGGTCTTCTAACATAGAATCACAAATGTTGCTTCAATACCACCACCATGCCGGCTCACCTTTTCCAGGACCCTCCAAGCAGCATTGGACAGGGTGATTACACACCCCTCGGATTTGCACGCCTGGATTCAGTTACTTATGTTTCCTACCTATACACTGAATTTATATACACCTAGGAGTACTCTCGAAGCTAGATCTGGTAACATAAAAAAATTGCAGATTGCAGCAATTAACCAAGCTATTCTGGAGTGGAATGAGCCTAATGGGTGCCTTTCACTAACACCCAAGCTCCTACTGGCTTCTAAACAGTTGCAGGAAAGCTATGCTAACCCCAAAAGGCAACCTAAATGCAAGACAAACATAGAAGCCTGTCATAAGAAGATTAGTTCCGGGAAATATACGGCTGCAATCAGGATTTTGTCCTCAAATGGCATTGCCCCCGCCAATGCCGATACCTATGCTGCACTTTGTCAGAATCACCCCAGTGCTCCTCCACCTATCCTTCCTGCAGAGGATATTAGCGTGCCTGCTATCACAAATGATTCCAAGGCCCTAATCAAAGCTATCCGTAGCTTTCCTAAAGGCACCTCATGCACTCGAGACGGATTACGTGCTCAACATTTGCTTGACGTCTTAGGAGGAGCCGCTGCTGCTGTGGCCGATGAATTGTTGAACTCAATGGTAGGAGTCGTGAATTTATGGCTTGCGGGAGCATGCCCTGCTGAGTTAGGGGAATATATCGCAAGCGCACCTCTTACTCCGCTGCTGAAACCAGACGGGAGTGTTAGACCGATCGCGGTAGGCACAATCTGAAGACGATTATGTTCGAAAATTGCTGCTGCAGCTGTAAGCGCGGATATGGAATTATATCTAGGGGACTACCAGTTTGGTGTTGGCATCCCATGTGGAGGTGAGGGCGTTCTCCATTCCGTCAATAAGATTCTTGAACATAAACATGATGACAACAGCATGTCCATGCTCCTTATTGACTTTCGTAATGCGTTTAATATGGTGGATCGTACTGTACTTCTTCGAGAAGTTAGGGTAAGGTGTCCTAGCATATCCAAATGGGTCGAGTTATGCTATAGAACACCCGCCAAATTGTACTACAATGAATTCATTTTGTCCTCGGCACAAGGTGTTCAACAAGGTGACCCATTGGGACCTCTGCTCTTTGCCTTAACCCTACATCCCTTATTGCACCAAATTGCAGCGCAGTGTCATCTCGAGCTCCAGGCGTGGTATCTGGACGATGGAACACTTGTTGGCGACACGCTAGAAGTTTCCAAAGCTCTAAAGATTATCCAGATGGAGGGTACGGCTAGAGGTTTACATCTTAACATCCATAAAACTGAACTGGTTTGGCCCACAATTGATCCCAGAGGCTTGTGCGGGGATGTCTTCCCAGCTCATATCAGCAGATCTATTGATGGCGTCAAATTACTAGGCGGTCCTGTAAGCCTCAATACCAAGTACTGCAACGACTTAATTCTTGGAAGGGTCAACAAAATAATCAGCCTTATGGATTCCGTCAAGCGTCTGAAAGACCCACAAGAAGAACTGCTCCTTCTGCGCAATTGCACCGGTGTCTCGAAGCTATATTTCACGATGAGAACCACCAACCCGTCTGCTCTCCAGTCTGCCCAGACCCTTTACGATGACCATCTAATGCTTTACCTTCAGCACTTTATCGTAGGTGATGGAGCAGGCTTTGGCCCTCTTCAACAACGGATTGTGTCCTTGCCGCTCAAAGAAGGAGGACTTGGAATCTACATTATGAAAGACACCATCAACTACTGTTTCCTCGCGTCTGTTTATCAAACCAAACATCTGCAAAACATTATTCTGCGTCAATCTCCCATCCATGAATCCCATGCTGCGTTCCAACATGCTCTTGACCAGTACATGATTGTATGTGGCCTATCGGTTTCTACCTTCAGCATTGAAGACATTTCCCCCCACCCTATGTGTTCACTGGCAGTGCATTACTTCAACGCCGTTGTTAGAGACATCCCCAGCCATTTCATGTTATCAGAAAGAGACTCAGCCTTGTGGCAGTGAAACAGGGAGAAACACGCTCAAGAATACTTGCTCGATATACCCATCAGTGGCCTTAATCAATCAGTGGGACCAAGACAGTTTTGCTCGGTATTGTGCTACAGGTTAGGTATCCCTCTCTTCGCTGAATATGCCTTATGCACCTGCTGTGGTTGACCTATGGACATCTACGGAGACCACGCATTACATTGCGCTAAAGATGTCGGCTCAAAATTTAGACACAACCTAGTCCAGGACCTGGTTAGTGACATATGTTACAAGTCGTCAGTCGCAACACGTAAAGAAGTATCAATTGGCTCAGGGTTGATACCAGCGGATGTATTAGTGTATAATTTGGAGAATGGGCATGATGTTTGCTTTGACATCACCATTGTCTCCCCCTTTACCAACAGCAGATATCGCAATTTTACACTTGGGCAAGCCATTTCAGAAGCCATTACGTGCAAGCGTAACAAGTATTTAGCTAAGTGCACTGAACACGGGTATGGGTTTGGCATTTTTGCATGTACAACTTTTGGGGGTCTGAGTGATGATGCAGAAACCCTTCTGAAGCGTTTGAAGAACTGTATGGAGAATTAGGATGCTAATTCTAAAGTAAGAAGTTCCCTATTTCATAGACTAGGAATTGTTATTCAGAAAGGGGTAGGTGCCCAGCTTGTTGCGCGGCTGCCTACGCCCTCTACTGATGATGTAAGTTGAACATTTTTCTGATTTTTAATAAAAGCCTTGGTGGCTACCCTTCATATATATTATAATAATAATATTGTAGAAGTGGATTGACGAAGCAGTTCTTTGGTGTTTAAGATCCAATCAAGTTATTTCTTTTTTTTTCTTCTCATTAGTGTTTTAATGAATGGCATTTTAAGTTTTCATTTGAGGAAGTTTGCCTAATTTGAACTCTTACTTTCCTATTATTTGATTCCTAATTATAGTGTGTTCTTGTTATTTCATCCATGTAACATGAGGACAACCAGATCATCCACCTCATCATCTGGAAGTGTTTCTATACCTTCAAAGGTGGTGCTTTCTACATCTGCATCAACATCTCAGGGTGTGACGTTTTACTATCCCTTTAGGAGTTATGATGGTTTTCATGATGGGACTGGGGGAAGGGGGTATGCTGGAAGTGCAATTTACATGTATCTTATAGACATGCATCTTCCCACCGCAATTGACAAGGATATTTGCAGAGAGAGGATACGGAATAATGCAGATTGCTTCGATGCATGGGAGAGAGTTTTACATGACTTGAAATTATGGTTATGCATTAAATGTTTACATACTCACGCATGGAAGAAACCATGTCAAGACTCCAGTCACCTTAGTGATGTTATTGCTGGCCCATTCAATGGTAGCGGGGTTGATTTCTTAATCCATGTCACTGTGAGACCTCAACCTCCTCTAGTTGTTGTGGATGACAATGTAGTGGAGGATGGAATTATCACGGTGGAGATGCTTGACTTAATATTTAAATGACAAGTACCAACTACGGTAAGTATTCCTCCACCATGTAAATTTCAATTTTCTAGAACACTTAAAACAACTTTAGACAAAGTGTTGTCCAAACCCTTGGACTTGGTTGCGTGGTTACATCTTTAAATATTACCTATTTGTACTTTGAATTTGTACATGCCCAAATGATCTAATGAGGCAAGATCTGGCACGAGGAAGAAGTTGCAGATAGCTGTAATCAATCAAGCTTTGGTATCATGGAATGAACCAAATGGTTTCTTCACCATGGTTCAACAATTGCTTTGTTTATCTAAACCAACTCACCAACACAACCTGGCTACCAGGGGGAAAAGAAAGATGCTAACCTGCAGGCTTGCAGAAGAAAAAAAAGAGTTACGGTCACTACACAGCTGCAATTCGGGTCTTGTCATCCAGTGGTGTTGCTCCTTCTACCACTGATACCTTGCATGAGTTACAGCAGAAACATCCCTATGCTTCACCTCCAATTATCCCTGCTGACAACATTTCGACAGATGCTTTATCTATAGACTCCAAAGATGTCTTACGTGCTCTGAAAAGCTTTCCAAAAGGGACCTCTTGTGGGAGGGATGGCCTTAGAGCTCAACATTTATTGGATTCTCTCAGGGGTGTTGCCGTCGCTGTAGCTGATGACCTTCTACTAGCCATTGTGGGTGTTGTTAACTTGTGGCTGGATGGTAGATGTCCTGCAGTTCCCGAATAATATGTTGCAAATGCTCCCTTAACTCCCTTGCTCAAACCTGGTGGTGGGTTGAGACCAATTGCAGTGGGTACAATCTGGCGTAGATTATGTTCCAAGTTGGCTGAAAAAGCGGGGGTCCAACAACCTCACCCAATATTTCGATTAGCAATTTGTATGGATAACTCCAAGTTATTTTCTAGAGAATCTGTAGGTACCGAATATCGCAAGATATTAGTTTACGAACATAAGAGGAAAGTATCGCAAGATAATATGATAATAGCAGAAACACGGGAAAAGTGTGAAGAGATTACAAATTTAGAACAAACCTACGAATATAAGTTGCGATACTTCGCAAGGTATATACAATTGTACAAATTTCACTATAAATAGTAGTTCAAATGTAAAATTTAGGAGGTTCTTTTAGTGAGTGTTAGAAAATATCTTAGGAAAGAGAATAGAGAAAGTTGTAACTATTCTAGTTCCATTTAGGTACTTCTTTGTAATCAATTAAGAGCATTAATAAGAAAATTGTCATTCATCATCAAGAACTTCTTAAGTTTTACAAATTTTACTGAGGGTGTAGTTGTAGGATATTCTGCAACTACATAATTGGCGCTAGAAACAAGGATTGAATATTGTTATAGCAGAAATTTTAAGGAGTTTTGAAAATCTGAAATGGTTAGAAGAAGAAATACATCAGAACCATTGACTACAGTAAGAAGAAGTGCAAGTCTCGCAGGTGGAGAAGCAAACATAACAGGAGAACCTAGTAGGAGAAGGAACAATCGAAGAAATCAAACTCAACAAACAGTAGATCATGATCGAGTGAGTATACACACTTGGAGAACGGATACACCAGCAGAAACATACAGAGAACCACAAATTAGAGAAAATGGGAGATTGATGGGAGGAACAATTCGTGAAAGAGAAATGGAGATAGTAGAAACATTGAGACAAGAAGTTCAAGAAGAACGAAGGTTAGAAGCTGAAGAACGTGCCAATCTAACAAGATAGAATCAAGAATTAAGAAGGGAAAATGAGATGTTACAAAGGATAAAATCTCAAAGTATTATGAGATAAAATGTTATACCAGAGAGAGAAGAACAAAATTCGCCAATAGTTAATAGTGAAAGTGCTATGCAAGAACAAGCACAGAATCAGGTTGAAAGAAATCGAGAGAATCGCTTCATTTTAGTACCAAATCACGAACAAAACGTGGAGAATTTACGAACAGAGCCATTTCCAAGGGAAAATAATCAGAATGGCGAAGAAAATCAAGAGGAAGAGCGGCAACTCATGGAAGAAATTGAGAAACAACAATCTATGCATCAAAACAATTACGAGGATGGAGTAAGAAGACGTGAACAGGCTCGCAACAATCAAAATCTTGAGTATGGTAGAATTCGGAGGAGGATTGGAAATCAATGAGAAGAAATAGTAAGGAACGAACCAAATCTTCGAATTAGAGTTCAGGCAAATCAGGAAGAGATAAATCACAGAAAAAGGAGAAATGAAGAAGAAGAAATTCCTGATAATCACATGAGAAGGATGAGGAGAATAGAAATGGAAGAACAAGAATTTCAAGATGCTCTGCAACAAAACAATTGTGACAACCTGGAAAGAAGATATTTGCAAAATTGTGCAAATGAAAACATTAATGAATAATATGGTAGAGTGCGAAGGCTCGCAAGAGAAGAGATGCAAGAATGTAGAAGAAGAGAGGCAAATGAGCGGATCTTTCGAGAATTAGCAGAAATGAGAGGGATGATAAACAATAGAGGAGGAGGAGATAAAAATCAATTAGATGAAGCAATAGAAGAAGCTGCGAGGACTCCTTTTTCTAGAGAAGTACAATTGGGAGGGATTCCACCAAAATGCAATTTGCCTGCATTAACTAGCATCTTTGACGGGACTTCATGTGCAATTCAACACATTAAAGCATATGTAAGATGCATGTTACAATGGGAAAATCATGATGTTGTATTATGCAAGTACTTCGCATCAAGTTTAACAGGAGAAGCTCTAAAGTAGTTCGAAGGGCTTCCGAAGAACACTATTACATCATTTAATCATCTACAAGTAACTTTCTTAGGAGCGTATATCACAAATCATTCCTCGCGACTTGGTATTGAAGATGTGTTTGGTTTAAAACAAAGAGTTGGTGAGAGTTTGAAGCACTTGGTAAGGAGATGGAAAACTATGTGCAGTGACATGGCAGGGCGTGTGGATGAGAGATACTTGATTTTGTCTTTCGTAAATGCGATGTTCGCAACTGAGCAACTATATGTTCAAATCTTCAGAAGAAAGAATTCTATTATGATGACAGAATTGCGAGAATTACAAGAGGAGTACATTACATTAGAGGAAAAACAAAACAATATGGAGTCATATCCTGTGACAAACACCAACAAACAAGATACATGAGCAAGTTTACTTCCTAAAATAATCAACGTCATAGCAGGTACTTCGCAGACATCCTCGCAAACATCTTCGCAGATATCAGAAGAGAAGAAAAACAACAATAACCAGCCAAAAATAGTAGCAATGGGTAGCAAAGATCAAGAAGAGTATGATAGAGAAAGGAATTTCTATAGACGAGGAGGAAATAACCAGATTCCAAGATTAGATCAGCAACAGGAAAATTATGGGGGACAAAGGAAGAATTATTTTGGACAAGGAAATCATAGACAAAATTATAACAATGGTCAAGGTGGTCAAAGAATGATAAGAGAAGAAATAAAGATGCCACCTTTGAATACAAGTGTAGAAAAGATATGGAAGGCAATTATCTTGATGGAGCATATACCAACTCCATGGAATATGGGAAAGGAACCACCAATGGGTCCAAGAAGTCATGAATTTTGCTTGTACCATCATTTTCATGGACACTCTACAAATAGTTGCAATAATATCAAAAGGATTATCTTGCAAATGATTGATCAAGGAAAACTGGATTAATTTTTACTCAAGCAAGCACAGCCGCAACAATTACCATAAGCCCCGATGGAAACTCGCATGGTGAATACAACACAAGAAAAGGGAAAGGAAATCTTACACATTGAAGTGGGACCAAAAGCAAGAAATGTTTTTTGTAATTCTATAGTTCACTCATATAAAACCATAGAAGATTTTCATGATAATGTGTTAAGTAGGGTATATGCGAGAGATGGTGAAGGAAGAGAAATAATGAACATCGCAAAAATTTCACGACTTGAAGATTGGCAGAAGCGTGAAATCTCTTTTGAAGCCACATAAATTCCAGAAGGTTGTGAAATACATGATAATCCATTGGTAGTGAGATTGGAAATTTGTCTGAATATGGAAGAAAATGAGGATGATACAGACGAAGAATCATTTGGTCTTAATAGAATCTTAATGGATTTAGGAAGTTCTATCAATATCCTCTTCTATCCTGCTTACAAAATCATAGGGGGAAAGGACGCAGATCTAATACCTTCTACTTACAAGATTTATGGCTTTAATGGAACTGCCAATAAACCTAAAGGAGAAATAAGCATGAGAATTCCATTAGGTGGAATGCGAACTGAAATCTTATTTTGCGTTGTTGATGTTGAATCACCGTACAACGCTTTGATAGGGAGACCTTGGCTTCACAGGATTTTAGGCATAGCTTCAACTTTTCATCAATGCATAAAAATTCCTCATCCTAAAGGTATTGGAGTTATCAAGGGTGATTGGTAAGAAGGGAAGAAATGTTACGATACTGAAGTAGAAGTTTGCGAAGGAAAAACTGTTGAGAAGGAAAGTTGGAGAAAAAGAGGAAAAACTGCAAAGAGAAGTGAAAATTTAATGGTTGAGGATTAAGGCATGAAGGAATGAAGTTACAATGAGTGAGCATACAAGAAATTTACGATGATAGAGAATGGATATGATTTACGAAGAAAAGAAAATGAAGAAAAAAGGTAATCAGTATATTTCTTCACAGCGTATAATAAAATGTATTTTGAAAAACAAGAAAATGAAATGAGGTATTTCGCAACATGAAATATTTGTGAGGTATTTTTACGAATACAAAAAATTTATTGCGATTAGTACTTTCATTAAAGAAAGACGCAAAAGATATTTGCGAACAAAAGACCGCAAACTGTGATTAGCTTTCAAAAAAAAAAAAAAAAAGCCGCAGAAATTTTACACAGGCAAACCTTTGTGGCGTACACCCTAGTTCGTGAAGCAACATTTCATAAGAGGCAAAGTCCTAAAGTACGTCATTTAAGGGGGTACCTATAAGCATGGCTCGGGGAAACCGGAACACCACCAAGGAACCTAAATACATGGACATTACGGGGTACAACCCAAAAGCGGGGTACCTATCCGGGTTAGACACCTTGGATTCTCAACTTAATCTTGCGATGTAACATGATTTAGGTTGGGAGAATAAGGCATACTGTCTTTCTCAAGAAGTGAAGAAAACGATCAAGGCGCCGAGGTACACGGTTGAGTCAAGAGTGCCGGATGGGCTTGAAGCACATCTGCCATTCTTGACAAGTCTTGGCAAATGATGCACTTCTCCCAAAGATACCCCATAGGGTGCAATCTCGTAACTATAATCCCTATAGGAAAAAAGGATAAGAGGTTGCGAACAAAAGCTGGTTGTTTGCAAAACCGGATGGGAAGAGATAACCTTGTATGGTCGATGTACGCTTCCTTGAAGGGGCAACCAAGGGGAAGATAAAGGGAAGCACCCTCCATTAGGGAGTTGATACGTGCTATAAGACGCAAATGTCATGAGGCTTCTTGTTCGCAAGAACATAAAGGCTTGTCATATTTGTGCAACAATGATACTTCTGCGATAAAAAAAATAAAAAAAAATAAAAAAAAAATTACATGTATATATATATACATATTCGCAGAATTACATACAATGAAGTTAAGATGAGATCAATGGGTTACTACATGAAAGTGTGATAGCGTCCTGCGATTTCATCGCAAGACGATAATGTCACGAGGTTGTATATTCGCAAGAATGTTCAGGCTCGTCATATTATCGAAAAAATATTATCACCAAAGAGGTGGCAAAATAAGACCTTTACTTAGGAAGGCATGATAAGACCACAACAACTAATGAAATCAATTCCATCAATATCATTGGAGAATTTTTACGAGAGTATATATAAAGAATTCATAATAATAGAGGCAACAATATATTCATATTCATATTCATTAAATTTTACGAAGGTTGAATACTTCTTATACTTCTTCAAAGATTCAATACTTCTTATACTTTTTCAGAGATTCAATACTTCTTATGCTTCTTCAAACATTGAATGTTTCTTCACGGATTGAATACTTCTTATACTTCTTCAAGGGTGTCTCATACTTCGTATACTTCTTCAAGGATGTTTCATACTTATTATGCTTATTCAAGGATATTTCATACTTCTTATACTTCTTCAAGGATGTTTCATAATTCTTCACGGAGATTTTATACTTCTTATATTTTAAGGGGAGGATTTCTTATTTACTTCGCAACAAATTGTAACTTCGCAACTTAAAATGAGGTAGATATTCTAATACTTATAACAAAGATTGATCATCTGAAGAATAATAATAAGGGGAAAAGGAATACTAAGATAGGTCTTCAAGATATATTATTTCTCTTCATATGATCAAATTATGCAGATAAGGAAAACACTCAATTAAAGAAAGATCAATTCATCATCGCAAAATTAAGACATTAATACTAATGAAGTTTCAAAAAGAAATTGTTGATTGATTAAAAATGTAGGAAAGAAGAAAATGTTGTACTCAAACAGACAATATGAAAATAAATGGAGCAGATATACAGAAAAGAATGAAGCTATTTTGCGGGTGATTTATTCTCATAAAAATGATCTTATTTTTCTTCTTCGGAGATATCATCTTTAGCTTCACTATCATAGATTTCCAAATACGGGGTATCCTCCGGAATTTCTTCAGAAAGGAGCGTCTGATACTTTTTGAGAGGAATTTGGTTGTCTTCACAAATCTTGTGAGTCATCATAGCTCGGAAACGTTTAATACTTAATCTATGATTGTTTTGAGAAATCTGAAACTGAGACTTTAAATTAGAAATCGTCTGGTTACGTGCGGCAAGAATAGTTTTTAGATCATCATTCATGTAGTTGTGGATTATCTCACAACTACACCCTCATTAGAATCCATTAAAATGATTCCTAAACCTAATTAATTTGATATGAAACTAAGAATTAAGATACTAAAATTATAAAGAGACACAAAGATTTTTACGTGGTTCGATCAATGTGATCTACATCCACGGTGCTTCACTAGTGATTGTATGTGATTACATGATTTTACAATTGAGACTCCATTAATGAATATTTGGAGCTCTAGAATTTTGGGGAAGAAGATGATAAAGAAAAATACATCTCTCTCTAAAAATTTCTCTCTCCTCCTAAAATTATCCCCTCTCTCAAAATGTGTCTCCCCTTTCCTCTCATGCCTAAATGGCTATTTATATGATTTTACACATTGGATAACAACTAATCTTTCCCTTAATTTCGGATCAAAGAATCATCATACGAACCTTCGCAAATTTACTTCACGAACTTCCTTTACTCATAAAACGTTCTTCGTGATTTCTTTATCTTCGCAAAATATTCTATACTCGCAAAATGTATTTTCTCTCCACAATTTCGTAAGTTATCATTTGCTGTGATATTCCTCTCCTACATCTTGCCTCTTTTTTCTTGAATATTGCTTGAAGAGCGATCTTTAATAAAAAAATCCATTGTTGTAGTAATCTTTGATCTTTGTTGATGAAGGAACGAGCGAAAGAATACTAGTCTTGAAAAGTATATACTTGCCTCTATTCTTTTGCGAAGTCCCGGAATGTTGCGAAGTAAATAAGAAGTATCAACCATTGAAGTATAAGAAGTATGAAGTATCCTTGAAGAAGTATAAGAAGTACTTAATCCTCGAAATATATAAGAATTATGAAGTATCCTTAAGAAGTACTTAATCCTCTAAATGTAAGAAATATTGCGAACCCATCATGCGAACTCTCACTCCATGTTCTTTTCCTCATGATATGCTGTAATGCAAATAAAAATTTAGATTAGTATTCAACATTTCTTTTATCAACATTTCTTATTTTTTATTTATATGCTACTTCAAAATCTTTTTGTTTGTTTTGATTTCCTTTGTATTATCTATTTCATCTCTCTTGACAAATATTTTTCCATGGAAATGATCCTAATAGGTACCCCCTCATATGACGCACTGAGGTGCTTTGCCTTTTACGAGTATACGCCATAAAGGTTTGCCAGCTACTACTCTCCATGTCGAATATCATATCATTGGAAATAAAGTAAATTTTTCAAGAGAAATATATAAATTGATTTGTGCGAGATTTTTTTCTCGGTTTCTTTTGTAATTGTGAAATCTTGAGATCTTTGTAATTGTATCATCTTTGTAATTGTGTGATTGAATCGCTTTTTGTAAATCAAATCAAAAATCTTTTATTTTTTGTAAGCAAATAAAATGTTTAAGGAAAGAGGTACTTATCTTTTATGTGAGTCGTTGTTGTCTCTTGCGAAGTATGTGATTTGCTTGCGAAGCTAGCATCGTCTTTCATGTTCTCATAGCATACCAATTATTCTAGCCCACTCTTGCGAAATATAATTCTGCTGTTTTGCGAATTTTTGCGAAGTAAACGAACATTTGCGAAGTGTAAAAGTGTAATAGTGTTGGTCTTGCGAATATTCACAAAGTAAATATTTGCGAAGATATTTTTTTTATTGCTGCGAACATTAGTAAAATCCCACGATGATAAAATTCTTTGGATTCCATCGTAATGACCATTCAACTTTTTGTCCATCACAGAACATATATTTGTTCTCGAAACGGGATCAGTTTTGTCTTCATTAGACAAAGAAGTAGCACCATTTCGAACAACAATTGCCTCTTTTTTAGCAATTGCCTCTTTTTGCACCTAGCTTCTTTTTCACCTTGCGTTTTTGCGAAGTATAAACTGCGAACCATAATATGCGAACTGAATTCGAAGAAAAATGAGGTTATGCGAAGTTATGGTTCAATATAGAGGTAATTTATTCTAAAATCAATGATTAGTATAAGCCATATAGTGGAAAACGAGAAGCTCAGATTGGTAAATTCAGATCTGTCTGCGAAGTAGAGTCAGTGCAACTTCGTAGCATTCAAAATTCAAGTTCACAGCATCAGTTCGCATATCTACGTTTTTTCACAGTGTATACTGGTGCAACTTTAATTGATTGAATCATAACATCTCCCTAAAGATGATATTAAACCTTCAAATCCGTTTTCTACTCCATTATGGGATCTACTTTTGGAAGACGCCATTACCGTTTCAGATTGAATTTTCTAGAAAGTGAAATTTGGGGAGAAAATAGTAGAGAGAGAAGAGGACCAATTATTAACGAAATTGTTGATCCAACAAGTTACAGGAAGGATAAATCCATTTAATCTTTCCCTGTTTCTAGCGCCAATTATGTAGTTGCGGATTATCTCACAACTACACCCTCATTAGAATTCATTAAAATGATTCCTAAACCTAATTAATTTGATATGAAACTAAGAATTAAGGTACTAAAATTATAAAGAGACACAAAGATTTTTACGTGGTTCGATCAATGTGATCTACATCCACGGTGCTTCACTAGTGATTGTATGTGATTACATGATTTTACAATTGAGACTCCATTAATGAATATTTGGAGCTCTAGAATTTTGGGGACGAAGATGATAAAGAAAAATACATCTCTCTCTAAAAATTTCTCTCTCCTCCTAAAATTATCCCCTCTCTCAAAATGTGTCTCCCCTTTCCTCTCATGCCTAAATGGCTATTTATATGATTTTACACATTGGATAACAACTAATCTTTCCCTTAATTTCGGATCAAAGAATCATCATACGAACCTTCGCAAATTTACTTCACGAACTTCATTTACTCGTAAAACGTTCTTCGTGATTTCTTTATCTTCGCAAAATATTCTATACTCGCAAAATGTATTTTCTCTCCACAATTTCGTAAGTTATCATTTGCTGTGATATTCCGCTCCTACAATTCATCTTCGTATAATTTTCTGCAGCATCCACAAAGCAAAAGGATAAGAGAATAAAGAATAAGGGAAGAAATTAAGGAATTGATTAGAAGATTGCGAAGTCAAAGTAATCAAAATACGCAAACTTACCTTCTAATCGCTTCTTATCATTAAGAAGAGAAGTATTTTCAAGCTTTAAATGATTATTCTCCTCAAGAAGAGAAAAACTTCCAGATGCGATACTCGCAGATTGTGGATCATCTTCGCAACGGGATTTCAATTCCGCATTATCAATACTCAAATCCTCTATTTTCTGACGAAGTTTTAAATTCTCAACCTCCAACTTCTTACAACGATTTAAAGTTTTCTTCTCAACAATATTATGACGTCTTTCCCAGTCTTAAGAAATCAACTGCAAGTGACTCTCCCAACCTGAGCAAATAAAAAGGATTAGAAATCAATGAAACAAGGGAAATAAACAAGGGATATAAAAGAAACTTACCATACTCCCTAAAGAGTATAATGAAGCAGGAGAGACGAATCTTGAAATTCCAGTAAGGGAATTATTGTTGAGTACAGTAGGAACTTTATAAGCCTTTGCAATAAGTTTACGAGCATTCGCAGTAGAAGAGTTTCCTAATCCACGAGAAGAGTGGAGAAAAGCCTCAGACAATTGAATCATTGCAGACTCAAAAGTTTCCGCATTTCTATAGTCTTCATCTTCTTCACCATCATCATCATCATCTTCATCATGTCCCCTATCAGAAATAGTATCAAAATTGGAACTAAGATCCTTCTCGGGAAACTTATCACCTTCATCACTTTGTTCTTTGTCAACATTCTTGCTAGAAGAGTTCACATTGGAGTAAGCACTGACTGGGACCCTTTTCTTCTTCTTCTTAGAAACAATATCCTCAAGTTTCCTTTTTCCTTTGCGAAGAACATCTTCTTTGTCACCATAAATTTGGGTATTCTTCGCATAAATTTGGGTACTCTTCGCAGAACGAAGTGTTCTTTGTCTCGCAGTTAGCACCTCAGAAAAAGTGGAATTCTTGTTCTCATTCACAACAGCCTCAGGGATATTAGGGAGAACCTACAAATTCAAATAAGGATAAGAAACAGAGGCAACAATATATTGTTTAAAATGTATCAGAATGTTTCTTACCTCATTTGAAAACAAGTTGAAAGCCTCACGAGTACTGGATTTCCCAGTTTTAAGATAACTTTCCTTGAGATCATTCACCTGATAAATATTGCAAAGGGATTAGTAAAAGAAGAAAAATAACCATAAGATAAGGAGATGGAGATACTTACATCTTTATCTCTATTGGGCCAAGAAAAGACCCAAGGTTGGTAATTGCGCTCACGAAGATTCGCAGGAAGATCTACTATCCCAGAGATGTAAGAGCCTGAAAATTTTAGAGGATAATTGAACCAATCCTCATCATGAGAATGGCGGGGAGTATGATTATTCCCATAGGCATAATCAATATCATGCATTAGAAGATTATCTTCTGCGATATCATCTTTACGATGAAGACGAACACCCCAAAGTTTATCTTCCTTCTTCGCAGGAATTAATGTGTAATTTTTGAAGAAATTCTCGACTGTATAATCTGCAACGTTAATCTCTATATCTCTAAATGCAGGTTTCCTAAGTTCAACTGAATATAAAGATTTCCCGGTAGCCGCACGAGTTGCGAACTCAACTAGAATGCAAATGCAATCCCCAGTTAATTGATAAATGGCTCGTGAGAAATTGGGGTGTAGATAATCTCATAGAATAAAGGAAGATTAACATCGTAAAGAGGAAGAGGAATACCTGCGAGTATTTGACCTCGTGAGACTAAAATTTCCCGATCATTCCAAGTAAGATCAGTAAAGAGTTCCATACAGAGAGAAGACTTATTGTTATGACCATCAATTTCAGAAAGAATAAGATATCTATCAGCAAATTCTTCATTAATTTGTTCTAAAGTTTTCTTCTTTGGATCCATTGGATGAAGAATAGAAAACAGAGAGGAAAGGAAATAAAAGAGATAAGAAGTCGAAATAGAAGAAAAAAGGAAGAAATTGCAGAAGCAGATGTGATGAGGAAGATGAACAGGAATGAAAGAATAAAAAGAAGAATTAAAGATAGTATTTATAAAGAAGAGAGAGTTTGATGAAGGTAGAAACTCATTAATGCGATTAGACGTGAACGGTTGAAAAGAACGGTTACGAAGAAACGTGTCAAAAATTTAATAAAAGAGAAAATACTTGTTGCGAATCTAACAGATGATGATAACTATATTAAATTTACGAGAATAATGATTCTCATGACATTTCTTCTTCGCATAATTGACATGAGAAGAGGCAAGATGTAGGTACCGAATATCGCAAGATATTAGTTTATGAACATAAGAGGAAAGTATCGCAAGATAATGCGATAATAGCAGAAACACGGGAAAAGTGTGAAGAGATTACGAATATAGAACAAACCTACGAATATAAGTTGTGATACTTCGCAAGGTATATACAGTTGTACAAATTTCACTATAAATAGTAGTTCAAATGTAAAATTTAGGAGGTTCTTTTAGTGAGTGTTAGAAAATATCTTAGGAAAGAGAATAGAGAAAGTTGTAACTATTCTAGTTCCATTTTGGTACTTCTTTGTAATCAATTAAGAGCATTAATAAGAAAATTGTCATTCATCATCAAGAACTTCTTAAGTTTTACAAATTTTATTGAGGGTGTAATTGTAGGATATTCTGCAACTACAGAATCAACTAGATTCAATCAATAGAAAATACTCAAGGAGTTATTATCTCAATCTCTCAATTTTATTTACTCAAGCAAATGTGATTCGTGAGTCTAATCAAAGAGAGATAACTTGGATGGTACCAATGACTAATATCCAAGTGTCAATCAATTTAAATCAACAACCTATAAGGTTGGATATTCTAATTGATTGAAAAACGCACAAACTGTATTATTTCAATTATATAACAAAATATAATGCGGAAAACAACAAACACCAGAATTTTGTTAAAGAGGAAACCGTAAATGCAAAAAAAACCCTGAGACCTAGTCCAGATTAAACATACACTATATTAACCCACTACAGACACTAGCCTACTCCAAATTAACTTCGGTCTGGACTGTAGTTGAACCCAAATCAATCTCACACTGATCCAAGGTACAGTTATGCTCCTACGGCTCTGATCCCAGCAGGATACTGTGTACTTGATTCCCTTAGTTGATCTCACCCACAACCAAGAGTTTCTACGACCCAAAGTCGAAGACTTTAGCAAACAAATCTGTCTCACACATAAAAGTCTACAGGTAATAGATAAATTTGTCTCCCACGAATAAACCTATGAGTTTTGTTCCGTCTTTTGATAAATCAAGGTGAACAGGAACCAATCAATAAAACCAGAGTTATATTCCCTAAGAAAAGCTCAGTTTTATCAATCACCTCATAATAGTCTTAATCGACGCAGCGAAAAAAGATATTGTGGAATCACAAATGATGAGACGAAGATGTTTGTGATTACTTTTATATCTTGCCTATCGGAGATAGAAATCTCAAGCCAATTATTACAATTGTACTCGTACGATAGAAACAACAATATCAGATCACACAACTACAAGAAAAGTAGTACCGGTCTGGCTTCGCAATCCCAATGAAGTCTTTAAGTCATTAACCTGGTTTTAGAAGAAGAAAACCAAAGGTTAAAGGAGAATCGACTCTAGCTTAGCAAACTAGTATCACACAGAATGTGTGAGGATTAGGTTTCCCAGTTGTTAGAGTTCTCCCTTATATAGTCTTTCAAATCAGGGTTTGCAATCAATGTTAGCTTAGTAACAAAGCATTCAATATTCATCGTTAGATGAAAACCTGATTAGATACAAGCTAATATCTCTTAACCATTATATCAAAAACTTAGCTTGCCATACACACATGTAATTGAGGATTTTGGGTTTGTATAACCGTACCCAAACATGTACAATAGTTGGTTCAATATTAGTTAACCAAATGGTTAGCTAAATGATAACTTTCATATCAACCATATTCTTCTGCACCATAACTAGTCCAAATGACTCAAATGAACTAGTTAGAGAGTTGTTCAATTGCTATGAGATCTCATGTACTACACAAGACACAATTGATGCATAAATGATGTGATTCACTCGACTCGATTCATGAACTATAAAGCCACGGTTTGCAATAGCATTCCTTAGATAATTTAGATAAGTTCACGGACATCGTTTTTAGACATAACCACTCAAGTTCGCGAACTAGGTTCGCGGACTCAAGTTAACCGGTTGGAGTTCACAAACTCCAGCAGAAATTCTCGGTTTCTAGAACTTCTGTCAGTTCGCGGACTGAAACTGAGCTACAACTCCAGCAGAAATTCTCAGATTCGAGAACTATGCACGTTCGCGGACTGAGTTCGCGGACTAGGTTGACTGCTCAAGTTTCGGTTTCACTTGATCAACAAAGTTTGCAAACTTCGGTTTAAGTGCTAAGGACTAAAAATCAACTACACTTTATATCCTAGTATGAGACCTTAGTTATAATAGACTAAAAGTCAAGACTTTATAGTTTTGATCACTAACATTGACAAACATGCTTGAGATAGCAACGCATACGAGTTCGACCGAGCAATGCTCTAACATTGGAAGCTTCATCTGTGTGCAAAGATATGGCTACATGTTTTGGTAATCATCAGTTTTTTGTATGGATACCATGTGGAAATGAAGGGATTTTACACTCAGCAAACAAATTGGTGGAGATGAAAGGTAGTCAAGATAACATGACAATGTTGTTTGTAGATTTCACTAATGCCTTCAATATGGTGGATAGAACTACTCTAGTTAATGAGGTTAGATGCATATTCCAAAGTATATCCAGATGGGTCGAGTTATGTTACTCGAAACCAGCGAGACTCTATTACAATGACTCTGTCTTGTCATCAACACAAGGGGTTCAGCAAGGTGATCCTTTGGGCCCATTACTTTTTTATCTAATTTTTCACCCTCTTGTGAAAAGGATAGCTTCAGAATGTACTCTTGATTTTCATGCTTGGTACCTATATGATGGTACCATTACCGGAGATACTTTAGAAGTTTCCAAAACTCTCAGAATCATTCAAAATGAAGGCCCTGCAAGAGGTTTGTATTTAAATTGTAGTAAGACCGAGATTTTTTTAGCCAAATGTTGATTCTAGAAGTAATACTGCTGGAGTTTTTCCTGTTGATATCAGCAGACCCATTCATGGAGTCAAGTTACTCGGTAAGCCAGTGAGTCTTGATCTGCAATACTGTAATAACTTGGTTCTGAGTAGAGTTGAGAAGTCAGTACATCTAATGAATAATATTAAGAAGTTGCAGGACCCTCAAAGTGAATTGCTTCTCTTACGTAGTTGTACAGGTGTATCCAAGCTATACTTTATGCTCCATACCACTTTCCCTTTAGCCCTACAATCTGCCACAGAACATTTTGACAAGCATTTGTTGTAGTAGTAGGAAATCCCACACTACACCCCTCACAAGAATTCATACAATCAAATCATTTTTAGATCAACAATCATAAATTTTATTGATTAATCTCACAAATTTAACAAGATGAAAAGGAAATAAATCTAAAAAATTAACAACCGCTCTGGACTTTATCTCTCCTAATGACTTGCTCAACACTCGAAAATGATCTCTCCTTCCTTACGCTTGTTCAACTCTTTATATAGGGGATTACATAGTGGATGACAGCTAATCTGTCCTTTAATTTTGAATCTGACTTGCGACTATATCACAAGAGTTCTATTGTTGATCTTCGCAAATACACTAATTATTGCAGAATCATCACACTTTTCTCATTTTTTCGCCATCGTCATCTGTTACGTCATTCTTCAAATCATTCTGCGATACTCGCAAAGTGTTGTTGATAAAACTTCGTAGATGTGTCTTTCTTGCGATATTATGATCCTACATCTTGCCTATTCTCATGTCTTCTCTGCGAAGGAGAGAATGTCATGAGAAATTATTCTTCAAAATGCCGCAACCGTTCATCTTTTCATATTCTTATGTACTGAAGCGATTCTGTATTTCACGCGAATTTTGTTACACGTATCTTTTCTTCCATCCATATATTGACACGTCTTTTTCAACCGATGCTTTTTAACTGCTCATTCCTATCCTTTGCATTAAATGCACTTATGTTCTCGAGAATTTCTACTCTATATATATATTCTACTTATTCTTCCCTTCTCTTCTTTTTACTTTATTCTCAACTTCTCTGCAATTTTACTGTTCTTCCGCAAATTTTGCTTCTGCTACTGCAAACTTTCATTCTTTATCTTTCATTCCTTTATTCCCATACTGAAGATGCCTCAAGCTGGTCGTAAAAACGAGATTGCTTTTGAATAAGCTCGAAAGAAACTTCAAACCAAAGGTCTTACTTTATCTCCCATTCCTGGTAAAAACCCTAAATCTGAGCTTTCTATTGATCTATTTTATGATCATCCTTGCGATCATGAGAAGGTCATAATCTCGCTAGGTCAGCTTCTCGATGTCCTTCCCATTCCCCTTTATGATCCTGAACTTTCCTTATTTTATGAAATACTTTCTCATGCGAAATTCTCGTGAGCTGTATACCAATTAAGTAATGCTCGAGTTTGCGAATCGTTGTGCCGGTAAGGGATCTCTTTACCCTTCAGAAGTTAAGAATCCTAAGTTTGATGATGTTACGATTATTCCTGCGAAGTATACAATAGAAAATTTCTTTGCGAATTATGAGATACTTTCTATGAAAAAAGATAGCACTTGCGGGGGCGTTCGTTTGAGGAAGAAAGATGATGTTACGGATGACAAGATTCTCATGCAAGACATTAATTTCCATCCTGGCACTAATACAACTCCTCATCATTCTAGCGATGATAAATGGTGTATCTTTCCCCTAATCTTAGAGGGTCCGTACATCTCCAGTTTTCATGCTTTACCTGCGAATATCGCAGCATACCAACCATGGGTATTTAAATGGCCTGAGAGGGAAGCAGAGGTATATTTCCACACTTTTCTTGCTTGAATTGTTGTTCTTTTTATTCTTATATATAATTTTACTGACCACTCCAATGTTTTCACTTGCGAAATTATCAGATTGAAAGGTTGAAAGTAAGTTATATCAAGACTGGAAAAGTCATCACTTTATCAGCTCTTCGATCATTCACAGATGAAGTAAGAAATATTCTTTTATGATTCTCCACAATATATTGTTGCCTATATTTCTTATCTTTATCTGTGAATGTAAGTTATCGTTGAAGTGGAAAAACCTGTCAAAGTTGCGAAGACTAGGGGTAAAGGCAAGAACATTTCTCACAAAGATAAATCCGTTGCCCCTCCTTCAAAGAAACGAAAAGTCCAATCTAGCGAAAATTCTAGTGATCATAGTGATGATGATGATGATGTTTCTTCTGCGAAGGAAGATTCACAACCTGAGTTTTCTATGGCCCAATTATCCAGTATTTTTTCTAATTCTTGGCAAGGAATTGGTGATACTCCTCTCACTAATGCATGCCAATCCATAGATGCTATTTGCGATGCTCCTCTCTTAGAGGATAATGAATCTCTTCGCGGGGTTTCAAGATCCATAACTCCCAGTTTCTTACATTCACTCAATAGTTTGGTAAATTTTCATACTTATATTTGTATTCTTTCTATTTTTGTCTTGAGTTCTTAATTTATTCTGAAAATTCGCTGCATTATTTTGCAGGCTGGGAAAGCTTCTTATGTTGTTACCGCAGATTTGGAAAAAAGGCGTGCGGCCTTTGAAAATAAGTATCTTGTATTTCGCAAGAAGAATGATAAATTGGAAGCTGAAACTGTTAGTCTTCGCGAGAAGAACAACCAATTGGAATCTGAGACTACTGATCTTCGCAAAAAGAACAACCAGCTGGAATATGAGACTACTGTCCAAAAGAATAAAATATCTCATCTTCAAGATGCCAATAATCAACTCTATGGTATAGAATTTTTTCCTTATTTTTCTTCATTTATTTTTCTCATTACCCTTTCTTATATGGTTCACCATTTCGCAGACATTTATGGTCTTTCCGATGAGGCTATTCTTCTTCATACATTTCCCAATCTTATGGATGATGAAACCCTTCTTAAACACCTTAACGATTCTTTAAATGATTTTCTAAATGATGAAATCAACTCTCTTTCCATAGATGAACTTAGATCTAAAATCCATCTCTTAAAAATTGAACATAGATCTAGTTTGGGATAAGCCAATAAGTTTAAACGTTTTTATGTTTGACTCAAAAGAAGAAATTAACAAATTAAGAACTAAAATCAGTAGTCTTATTGATGACAAAGACCGTATCACTAAGCAAGGTGCTCAATCTTTGGCGGATTTCCACAAGACTCTCCTTGAAGTTCAAGTTGAAAGAGATAGACTTACCCTCAAAAATGCTACTCTTATTGAGAGGGAAAATCAAGTTCGCTCCCGCCTTCTTATAAATCATGATGATGAATTTTCTTGGGCTGCGAGAGTTCTAGATAACGCCCGGAATAATTTAGGTGTAGATGTTAATATTCAAGCTAAGCAAACGGATTTGATTAGAGATATGATTTCTAACAGAGAAGGCTGTTAACTGTTCTTCCTTATTTAATTGTTTGTTTTTCATAAACTTCCTTCAAATTATTGATTTACTGTTATATTATTGCAGAAGATGAAGATAGATATCGCAAGAGGATTGAAGAACTTGAGAATGAGAAAGCGAAGATCGCGAAAGATTTATCATCTCGCAATGAGAAATGTTCAAGATTGAAGACTCAAATGAAGATCACTATTGCGAATTTTGGGAATGATGCAATTTATTTCCGTAATGACACCATCAAGGAGATCTGTGATGACAACAAGATTCCTCACTCCAAGTATCCTTGTCTCTTAGACAAAGTTCCAGAGAATGTTCCTAATTTGGTCATCTCTGATAGTGAAGCTGGTGAAGAGACGGAGTCTGAAGAAAATGAAGAGGAGAAGTCTGATGAAGAATCTGATGGAGAAGAAAATTCTGGTGAAGAACTTGATGATGATAATGAAGAATCAAGCAAAAAATAGTTTTCGCTTCCTTGTGCTTTCTTGTTCAATTTCTTGCAAAACTTGTATATTTGCTCTTGATCTTTCATTCTTGTATACTTATAATCTATCATTGCGAATTTCTCCAGTCTTCAATACAAGCTCTATCTCTTTTGTTCTTTCCTGCATGTGTTAGAAATTTTTTCTCTCTTGCAATATGACTACCCAAAATAAAATTAACTTTTTATGCATAAATTTATCATGTGAAAACAAATGACATTTAATTTATTCTATGCATTCCCATACTTGCCTCTGTTATTTGTATTCAGATGAGTGATTGACCATGTTACCTTTGTTTTGTAAGATAATTTGCGATAAAATCGTAATTTCCTCTACATAATCTCGCAATCATAAATTGTAAGATTGCATTCTTTCTTGTATTCTGATGTGCTCTTATTTTGCCCTCCTAAGTAAAGGTCTTATTTTGCCTTCTTTTTTCATTGCGACAAGATCGCAGGATGTCTCCACACTTTCATGTAGAAACCCATTGATTTTGCCTTAACTTTTTGTTCTTTTGTAATTTTTGCTGCGACAATATGACAGGCCTAAATTTTCTTGCGAAATTAAAGCCCCATGACATTGCCATCTTGCGACGAAATCGCAGGACGTTTCTACACTTTCATGTAGAAACAAATTTATCTCGTCTTAACTTCTCTTTTGTAGTTGCAGAATAACCTACAACTACACCCTCAGTAGAATTTGTAAAACTTAAGAAGTTCTTGATGATGAATGACAATTTTCTTATTAATTCTCTCAATTGATTACATAAAGATATCTAAATGGAACTAGAATAGTTACAACTTTCTCTATTCTCTTTCCTAAGATATATTCTGACACTTACTAAAAGAACCTCTTGAATTTTACATTTGAACTCCTATTTATAATGAAATTTGTACAGCTGTTTATGTATTGCGAAGTATCGCAATACATCTTCGTAAGATTTATTCTATCTTCGCAAATCTTTATACTTCCCCGTGCTTCCTCTATCATCGCATCGTTTTGTAACTCTTTCCTCTTATATTTATTATGATATTCGTAAGCGAACGCCTCGTGATATCCGGTACCTACATCTTGACTCTTCTCATGTCAATTCTACGAAGAAGAAATGTCATGAGAACCTCTATTCTCGTAAATTTACTACAGTTATCACCACCTGTTAAATTCGCAACACGTATTATCCTTTTTCATTGAATTTTTGACACGTTTCTTCGTAACCGTTCTTTTCAACCGTTCACGTCTAATCGCATTGATGAGTTTCTATCTTCATCGAACTCTCTCTTCTTTATAAATATTATCTTTTGTTCTTCTTTTTATTCTCTTACCTGTAGTTGCGGATTATCTCACAACTACACCCTCATTAGAATCCATTAAAATGATTCCTAAACCTAATTAATTTGATATGAAACTAAGAATTAAGGTACTAAAATTATAAAGGAGACACAAAGATTTTTACGTGGTTCGATCAATGTGATTTACATCCACGGTGCTTCACTAGTGATTGTATGTAATTACATGATTTTACAATTGAGACTCCATTAATGAATATTTGGAGCTCTAGTTTTTTTGGGGAAGAAGATGATAAAGAAAATAAATCTCTCCTAACATTTTCTCTCTCCTCCTAAAATTATCCTCTCTCTCAAAATGTGTCTCTCCCTTCCTCTCATGCCTAAATGGCTATTTATATGATTTTACACATTGGATAACAACTAATCTTTCCCTTAATTTGGGATCAAAGAATCATCATACGAATCTTCGCAAATTTACTTCACGAACTTCCTTTACTCGTAAAACGTTCTTCGTGATTTCTTTATCTTCGCCAAATATTCTATACTCGCAAAATGTATTTTCTCTCCATAATTTCGTAAGTTATCATTTGTTGTGATATTCCGCTCCTACATCTTGCCTCTTTTTTCTTGAATATTGCTTGAAGAGCGATTTTTAAGAAAAAATCCGTTGTTGTAGTAATCTTTGATCTTTGTTGATGAAGGAACGAGCGAAAGAATACTAGTCTTGAAAAGTATATACTTGCCTCTATTCTTTTGCGAAGTCCCGGAATGTTGCGAAGTAAATAAGAAGTATCAACCATTGAAGTATAAGAAGTATGAAGTATCCTTGAAGAAGTATAAGAAGTACTTAATCCTCAAAATATATAAGAAGTATGAAGTATCTTTAAGAAGTATAAGAAGTATTTAATCCTCGAGTTATATAAGAAGTATAAAATATCCTTGATGAGAGTGATAAATATTGCCTCTATTCATGTGAAATTATTATTCCACTTTTGGTGAGGATTCTTGCTGAGAAGATAAAGAACATCAAATATTTTCTTGGGTATCCATAGTTGCCTCTGTTCTTTATCTATGAAGGAGAATTCTTGAGAAAATGTTGAATAATTAAATTGCATCTCTATTGTTATGTTGCCTATGCCTCAAGTGGTAACCCTGTTATCTTCTGAATATTTCTACGAATTCTGAGTTTTTCTGCGCATTTCTGAACTTCTGAATAGTGATGCGAATAGTGCTGTGAATAGTGCTGCGAACATACTGTTGTGAATCATACTGTTGCGAATATACTATTGCGAACTTACTGTTGCGAATCATACTGTTGCGAATGTACTGTTGCGAATATAGTGTTACGAACATAGTGTTGCGAATATAATGTTACGAATATAGTGTTATGAACTATGAATAGTCCTGCGAATTATGAACTTTTCTGCGAAGTTTCGTGGTATTTTCCTGTAAAATTTTGTACAATACTTGTGCAAATATAATATTTATGTAATGATTATGTTATGAAATGCGTATGCGATTCTTATGCCATGAAATGTTTATGCAATACATTTATGATGCAAATATGATGCTTGAATGATGCGAGTATGATGCGAGTATGATGCTTGTATGATGCAAATATGATGCTTGTATGATGCAAGTATGATGTTTGTATGATGTGAATACTTATCTATTATAATGCATAGCTAATGTTTGTGTTACTTAGCTCATTTTGCTGTGGTAAAATTGATATATCTTTGAATTGCATCTATTCATATAATTATCTTCGTAAGTTTATTTGTGTATTTTCTTATAAATTCGTCTTTGATCGCGAATGAAATCGCCTCTTTTGCTATGACTTCATGATATATATTCTTGTAAAAATTCTTCAATGATATTGATGGAATTGTCTTCTTTGATATATATTGTCTTCAAAATTCTTCAATGATCTTGATGGAATTGTCTTCTTTGATATATATTCTCTTCAAAATTCTTCAATGATCTTGACGAAGTTGTCTTCTCTTAAAAACTTCATGATGTATATTCTTGTATAATTTCTTCAATGATTGTAATGAATTTCATTAATTTCTGTGGTCTTATCATGCCTTCCTAAGTAAAGGTCTTATTTTGCCACCTCTTTTGTAGTAAACTTTTGTATTTGCGATAATATGACAAGGCTGAACATTCTTGCGAACATACAACCTCGTGACATTATCGTCTTGCGATGAAATCGCAGGACGTCTTTACACTTTCATGCAAAAACCCATTGATCTCATCTTATCTTCATTGTTATGTTCTTTTTGTGGTTTTTTTTTTTTTTTTTTTTTTTTTTAGAAGGCTCGCAGAAGTTCAATTGTTGCACAAATATGACAAGCCTTTATGTTTTCGCAAACAAGAAGCCTCGTGACATTTGCGTCTTATAGCACGTATCATCTCCCTAATGGAGGGTGCTGCCCTTTATCTTCCCTTGGTTGCCCCTTCAAGGAAGCGTACATCGACCATACAAGGTTAGATCTTCCCATCCGGTTTTCGCCAACAACCATCTTTTGATCGCAACCTCTTATCCTTTTTGCCTATAGGGCTTATAGTTACGAGGTTGCACCCTATGGGGTATCTTTGGGCCAAGTGCATCATTTGCCAAGACTTGTCAAAAATGGCAGATGTGGTTCAACCTCACCGGCACTCTTGACTCAACCGTGTACCTCGGCGCCTTGATCGTTTTCGCACTTCTTGGGAAAGACAAGTATGCCTTAGTCTCCCAACCTAAATCCTCTTACACCGCATTTTATATTGCGTAATGTCGCTAGATTAGGTGAGAATCCAAGGTGTCTAACCCGGATAGGTACCCCATTATTGGGTTGTACCCCTAAATTTTTACCATGTACTAAGGGTCCTTGGTGGTGTTCCGGTTACCCTTATCCACGTTTATAGGTCCCACATTAAATGACGTACTTTAAGACTTTGCCTCTTACGAAATATAGCTTCGCGAACTAGGTTGTACGCCACAAAGGTTTGCCTGTATAAAATTTTCTACGGCTCTCTTTCTTTTTTGGAGGCTGATCACAGATTGCGGTCTTTTATTCGCAAATTAATCGCAATTGATTTTTGTCGGTATTTTTTCGCCTTTTTATAAGTAGAACCAAAATTCTTTGTATTCGTAAAAACCCATCGTAAATGTTTCATGCACATAAAATGTTGAATGTTTTCATAAAATCTTTAGTATAAAAAGTATGAGAAGTATGAATCAAAATTGTTCTATAGAAATATAGGAATTTAATTTTCTCTATTTTTTTGTAATTTTGAAGTCTTTGAAAAAAAATTGAGATCTTTAAATTTTTGTGATGAAGTCATTTTTGAATCTTGCGATTGTGTCGTTTTTTTCACCAACCTAAAAAATCTTTGAAATATTTTGAAATCTTAGAAATTGTAGAATTTTTGCGAGTATATCGGTTTTAGTAAATTAAATCAAAATTCTTTTGTCTTTAGTAAATAAAGTATTCAAGGAAATGGTACTTACCTTTTTACGGCTTGTTGTTGTCTCTTGCGAAGTATATGACTTGTCATTTCTTGTGTAATAATCTCCCACTTTCTTCTTGCGAAATATCCAAAAATCTTGTGAAGTAATAATTTGCACAAAGTAAACGATCATCTGCGAAGTAATGATTTACACGAAGTAGACGAACATTTGCGTCACATTGCTTGTTCTCTTCACCTCAAACCATCTGCACTAGCTTCTGTTTGTGTAAAAAGATAAAATTCTCTTAACTTATCCTCTTGTAATTGTTGATATTGATGCGTTGTTGAGTCAAACAGTATTTGCGAAGTATATATGTTCGTAAATAAAAATGCATGCATTGTTCGTAATGTGAGTATTAGGTCCCCTCCTTCGTTCATAAGTAAGGTTGCTTTCGTCTGTATAAGTGAGAGCTTCTCCCATAGCAATTTAAGACCAAAGAGCGTATTCTACTTCGCCATTCCTTCATCTTTACAAAGTTGGTTTAACTTCGAGTTTTGCGAGTGATAATGAAGTGAATTGTAAAGATGAGGTGCTTTGATGCTTCGTTGTGTCCCAAGAGGAAGCTCACTGAACACTGATGCCCATTGTCGTGGCAGTTGAAATTCCAAAAACTGATGGAGTTCTTCAATAGGCTGTTTATATCGCAGATAAAGGTTGATCGCATGGCTCAAGAATCCACTCCCAGGTACTTCATTCAGAAGAGAAGTAATTGGAACAAAAGACATTGAGATCACGTCAGGCTCAACTTGAACAGTGTGTATCCACTCACTGTGTGTCAGATTCTTGTTATCGCTTCCTCCCCTCCTCGCAGGAATGGTAACTTATTTCTTTCCTGGTTTTTCTTATTCGTAGAAACTAGTAACTTCGCAGAAACGTATGTACGATGTTTCTTAAGTATACTTCGCAGACTAGTCTTCTTTGTTTCATTTTTCCTTGCGGCTTCATCTCTCGAAATTCTCCTTATTTTCTTCACTCCTCGTTATTGATTTTATGAGCTGGTGTTGTCAAATATTTTTTGTCGTTATTAACAATCTTGGCCTCGCTTCTCAAACTTTATTCGCAATTGTACAACGCTTCTCTTTCCTCAATGGTTATTTGATGAAGGTTTCTTTGTTATTTGAGTACGTTAATGACTATATTAAATTTACAAAGAAGTCCTCATTCCTTGATCTCGTTATTTGCGAAGTGAATGAAATCATCACATCTTTCCTTCTTCGCTATTCTATTCCACGAAGAAATGATTTGGGTGAGGTTTTGTGAAGCTTCGCAATTCTTATAGTACTCGATACTCAATAGAGTTTTCTGGGCCAAGATAATGTATCGCATCTCAAGTATTTAAACAATTAAGAAGACTCAATAATATCAAGTTGTAAATGATTAAATGAAATATGGCTAGTGATTTTAATCTACTTCAATGAAAAACCACGAAGTTATAAACGGTAATATAAATTTTCAAATTTGCTTAAGTCATATTTTTAGTGATCGGAAAGAGATGATAAGAACACTTCCCCTTTAGTTATGTTGTTCATGTATATCCATTGGTATTGGGTAGTATGTCTAGTTGTCGAGCATATTTAACTTCATTTTTGTATTTCCTTCCTTTTTTCATTTTCGTAGGTTGGTTTAGCTTCGAATGAACTATTATCTTCGCAACTTCTGATTCTTGCGAACTGATGACCCTTCCTCTTCAAGTAAATTGTTCTTAGTAGTAAGTGGGGATAGAACTTAAACCGTTGTTCGAAGCTTGATGAATTCCCGAACATATATTGTGATGAGTATCTCGCGTGCAGCTATGGTTCTCTGCTGGAAGGAATGATGTGAATGGTAGAGAAGGCAAATGATGATTCTTGATGGTCAATGATCAGTGATGAAGGAGTTAGTTACTGTCAATGGAGATGGAGAATGGATAGAACTCGAGTTGGAAAGAGCTTGGAAGCTGACGGTGATGATAACAGTTTGGTTATAGTAGGGTTTCGGTTTGTGATGATGATGTTGTTATTAGAATAGGAAACCGACGGAAGGAGTAGGCAAGCTGGTGATTGAGAGGGATGTCCATTTCTCAATCACCAGAAGTATGAACTTACCAAAACTTACCAAAACTTTAAATTGCAAACCTCTTAGATATTGTACACAACTATCAAATAATTCTCCCTTATAGAAGATTGACGAATACTTCTTACTGAAGCTTTTCTTCTCCCCTCACCGGCGGTAGGTCAATAAGCATCACTCTATCCTCGTAAGCTCTGATTAATTGACAAATCATAGCATGTGATCAATATTCTGACAAGTTTGCTCGCGCTTAGACGCCATATATAATATAGATCCCATGTGTAATGCATGTTGACGGGTGTACATAAACTGTTGACTATTGGCCGTAGCAAGAAGGAATGTCGTCAAGATGATTTTCTTTCGCAAGCTTTATTTCTTGTCAATCATTCCTCCTGATGGTGCATAATGAGGTAATTTCGTACATTTCTTGCTCATAATAGGAAGCCTTGATGATATATTTCTCCATTTGATCATATATTTCTCCCTGTCTTGCCAAAATGAGATATCTCCCTTTGATGATATATTTCTCCTTCGCAAAGATATTTGCAAAGGAATCTTTAAGGTTGTTATGTGTCTTCGTTCTCCTGCAATCTAACAAATCAAACGAGTAAAATATACACAAGTTTAAGTTAACTTTCCTAGATCAAAGGCAACAAATAACATAAAATTAAGTAAAGGAAAAGAGATTTTGTCCTTTTGCAACTCATAGCTAATGCGAATCCTTCTGATATTGATATTCATCCTTTTTGACGTAGCTTGTGTATCTTCATCTTGTGTTTTTTTCTTTCTTGAACTGCTGTCTATGTTCGACATAATTTATCCATTGAAACTTTCTCACAAAATTTATAGATCCATTAGAATTTTTCCCAAACTTCATTACTGTTTTTTCCTAAACTTTCTTGAACCAACAAGATCAGGTCCCTATTTCTAGCGCCAATTATGTAGTTGCGGATTATCTCACAACTACACCCTCATAAGAATCCATTAAAATGATTCCTAAACCTAATTAATTTGATATGAAACTAAGAATTAAGGTACTAAAATTATAAAGAGACACAAAGATTTTTACGTGGTTCGATCAATGTGATCTACATCCACGATGCTTCACTAGTGATTGTATATGATTACATGATTTTACAATTGAGACTCCATTAATGAATATTTGGATCTCTAGAATTTTTGGGGAAGAAGATGATAAAGAAAATAAATCTCTCCTAACATTTTTCTCTCTCCTCCTAAAATTATCCTCTCTTACTAAAAGATCTCCCTTTTTCTCATGCCTAAATGGCTATTTATATGATTTTACAATAGATGACCGTTGTGTTGTCCCGCCATTTCGGATTTGAAGATTATCTTGCGAACCTTCGTGGTTTCCTTTTCTCGCAAAATGTCCTTCTTGCTCGCAAAATATTCTTTGCTCGCAAAATGTATTTTCTCACCACAATTTCGTAAGTTATCATTTGCTGTGATATTCCGCTCCTACAATTTCATAGAACTTCTTTCCTTCATTCCAATCTCCCTTTATGATTCCAATGCCACTGGGATGAGGAAATTTGATGCATTGGTGGAAATTTGATGCTACACCTAGAATCCCATGTAGCCAAGGTCGGCCAATCAAAGAGTTGTAAGGCGATTCTACATCAACTACACAAAATAGGATCTTAGAGGATATCCCCTTTAATGGAATTCCTATAGTGATTTCCCCTTTAGGCTTATTGGAAGTTCCATTAAAACCATAGATTTTATAAGTTGAAGGTATTAGATCCTCATCTCTACCTTCCATAGTCTTATAAGTATGATAGAATAAGATATCCACAGAACTTCCTGTGTCAATTAAGACTCTATTAATTGCCCATGTATCTTCAGCTTCATCCTCATCATCATCTTCATCCCCCTCTATCTTATTTTGGTGTCTCTAATCTTACCACTAATGGGTTGTCATGTGTTTCTCCTCCTGCGGGAACTTCTTATGCGGTGAAAGAGATAATCTGCTTTTTCCATTCTTTTAGTGGCGAGATTTTCACAATGTTCATTATCTCTCTTTCATCAACATCTCTTTTGAAAACTCTGCTTAGAATATTGTCATGAAAGTCTTCAATTGTTTTGTATGAATATACAATAGAATTACAAAACAGATTCTTCGCCTTTGCTCCAACTTCTATGACAAATGTTTCTCTCCTTTTGTCGCATTATCTCTTTAAATTTCTGGTGGTGCTGGTAAGAGTTGAGATTGTGGGTGCCCCATTAGAAAATGATTTAGCTTTCCCTGGTCTATCATTCTGAGAATGATTCTCTTTATGTTTCTGCAGTCATTTGTAGAATGTCCATGAAAGTGATGATAAGAGCAAAATTCTTGACTTCTGTTATTTGAAAGTGGTTATTTTCCCATGTTCCGGGGTGTTGTATATTTTCCATTAAAATTATTTCTTCCAAAAAAAAATTCCACACTAGTGTTCAAAGGCGGTATTTTGATCTCTTCCCATATCATTTTTTGACTTCCTGATCCTCTCTGATAATTTTTTCTTTGTCCTCCATAATTTTCCTTCGGCTGATCAAGTCTTTGAATTTTGTTGTTACCACCTCGACTATAATTTTCTCTTTCGAATTCTTCTTGATCTCTGCTTCCCATAGCTACCAGCTTCTGTTGATTATTATTCTTTTCTTCGTGTTGTACCTGCAAAGTGCTCGCCCCTGTGTTTATCAATTTAGACAATAAGCTTGCATTAGTTGTATTTGAACTTGTATTCTCAACGGGATACGATTCCATTTTATTCTTTTTTTCTTCAACGGGATACCTGCGAAGTGCTCTCCCCGTTATGATTCCAATGCCACTCAATACATCGAGAAGATGTTGAGATCTCAACCCATCTATGCTACATGAGGTTCCTTTAAGGAAGCTTTTGATAGCATCCTGGACTTCTTTTGCATCAACAGACATGGGTGGTGATGGAATAGCTTCATCAAGTATATGTGGAGGAGGAGTAGATGGGTGCTTTTGCTGAATCTGGTACAAAGTATCGGTGTTATGAGGTGCAATACCATTTGAGGAGAGAACCCTAATGGAAGCAGTGTACTGGCCATAGCTAATCTTTTTCCTGCAAGCAGCAATGTTAGGACTATCCTTCTTCTTCTTCGTCTTACTAGACTGCCTGCGCTTGTTATTTTTCTTTGAAATTTCAAGCACCTTCTCAACCAAATTGACACAGCCTTTTGGCTCTTTTCATTTGTTCAAAGCTTGGTTAATTGCAGCAGTCTACAATTTTTTTTCTCATACCAGACCTTTCCTCCAAAGAACATTTAGATATGTAAAGGTTCAAAGTGCAAGTTGGAAGAAGAAATAATTTTAACCATGCATCAAGATTGTTAGGATTAGAGATGACATTATCCAATTTAGTTTTGAGAGTTCTAGAAAAGTTCAGTCGATATTTAGGTGGTATACTCACAGTGGTTGTAATCTGAGTTTGGAAAACCAAATTACGCATGTCGACAGTGAGGCCACCAAAATGCGTAACAGTTATCCGATGAAGAAGTTGTTTGTTGTGGTTTTTCGATGCCATAGATCATAAAATCATCCCTATAACCATTGTATGGACCTGCAATAACGTCACCAGGAAGGTGATTCAGGCAAGGCTTTTTCCATGCATATGTATGCATGCATTTAATGCACAACTATGATTGCATATCATTCAAACTTTTCTCCCAAGCGCCAAAACAATCAGGATTGTTACGGATTCTCTCACTGCAGATATCTTTAACATTCATAGTAGGGAAGTGAGCATCGGTTAAGTGACGATATATTGCACTTCTAGCATATCCCCTACCCCCTCTACCATAGTGACAACCATCATAATTTTTAAACGGACATGGAATCTTACCACTTGGAGATGATGGTATAGTTGAATTCTGAGAAGACGGTAAAGAACAAGATGGATAATCTGTGTCTTCATCTTCATCTATGGGTTGAATTATTGGGGTATAGGAAGATGAAGATATGGTTCTAATCATTATTCTTCAACCAGAATAACATAAAAAAAAAATAGGAATCAAAGAATGGGAAAATAAAAGTTCAAATTAGGAAAACTTCCTCAATTGAAAACTTAAAATACCATTCGTTGAAACACTAATTGGAAGGAAAATGCAGTAACTTGAATGGATCTTGAACCCACGACAATCACTAGACAAAACCAAACCACTACCTCTTTAATACACGGCTGTTGTACTATACCAAGAATAACAAAAATCACTACACAAAAGCAAACCAACTGCTTCTTCAAAACACTACTTTTGTATTACACCACGAATAACAAAAATCAATACACAAAAGCAAAACACATATTCTTCAAAACACCACTTCTGTACTACACCACGAATAACAAAGCACCACACAAAGGCAAACACACTGCTTCTTCAAAATATTGCTTCTGTACTACACCAAGAATAACAAAAATCCCCTGCTACAACTGTTAGAGAACTTCTCGGTCAAACTCGCATGCGTTGCTATCTCAAGCATGTTTGTCAATCTTAGCGATCAAAACTATAAAGTCTTTATTTCTAGTCTACTATATCTAAGGTCTCGGACTAGGATATAAATTGTAGTTGAGCTCAAGAACTCCATGGCGATCATAATACAAGACGAAGGACTACTCAAGGAACCAGTGAATCTTCATTGACTAAAAGGTATGTGGTGACTTGAACTTATCTATCACTCAAAAGTCTATCTATTCCATTTCCTATGTTAAGACAAAAGTCGTTTTACTATATAGACTAAAGATATACACATGTGATATTTCGAGATGAGTATATATCGCTTATCTATTTCTCGAAATGGGTGTTGGTAAAGCTTTCGCTTTATCCAAGTTCATCTTTGCCTAGTGACGAAAGTCATGTTATGTTTCAATCATTTTGGAAATCGCTCTGACGAAAAATAGTTTGTGAATAACAACTATATAACTCCCTCTGAGAATGTTTCAAATGATTGAAATGAGAGTTTAGACTATATAACCATTGAGGGATATAAACATTGTTGTGGCAACACATATATGTATAATTCCTTAGCACTTGAACCGAAGTTTGCGAACTTTGTTGATCAAGTGGAACTAGAACGTGAGCAGTCCACTCAGTCCGCAAACTGGCGTAAGTTCTCGCACTACACTAAATTCCAGGATTCATAACGGAGCTGATCCGTTACTAAAACGGGTTATAACGGATCTCGCCTGTTTCAAAAGTGGGTGTTATATTTTTTTCGTAACGGCAATGCAACCGTTACGAATTTTTGGTTGCAACGGCGGCCGTAACAGCTGTGGGACGTTACGAATTGACATGTGGTAACATCTTGAAGCCGTTACTAAAATTGTGTAACATCGTAGACGTAACAGAGATGAGACGTTACTACGTGGAAGTTTAGTAACGTGCTTGAGCCGTTACTACGTAGCATTTTGAAACAGATTAGAGCCGTTACGAATTTTTTTCGTAACAGTATTTTTTTTTACTGCCGGTCAACCTTGACCTGGTCAAAATTGGTCAACATTGAGTAATTTTAACCAGGTCAAGACTGACCGGAAGTTCATTTACTGCCGGAAATAAGCCGGAATTCTAAAATACAATACCTGCATACATCCACTCAACAACAATCCATCCATTTATTTTGTAATCTATTCATATCACATTCATATCAATGTTATATTATAAAGAACTAAACTTTCAAAATTAAAACTTTCAAAAGAACTGAAATTTATCAATATTATATAAATTACAAAAGAACTGAAATTTCTCTAAGTACCAAACTTTTTTTTTGTTAAGTATCAAACTGTTTTTTTGTTATTGTTTTCTAAAAACGAATAAAAGTGTTTACCCAACCACATGTTACATAGATCTTACAGTATATGTTACACTAGGTTTTGATCACTCCAGCTGCATCAAGCAATGCCTTCCATGCATGTCATGTGAAAATTTTAGTCCATATTGAATCAGTTGAAACATCCAAAAACAAATTACAAAGGAAAGGAGAATATGATGACCAGGAGAATGCTAAACTACATGAAACAGCTGCAAAGTTTATCGTTATTTGAACCTGAGTTTGGGCTACAGGTTGTAGAACTTGTTCCTCTAATTCAGCTTCTTCCAACTCCTCAAGTTTAGATTCCAATTCTTCCTATAACCAACGAAGATAACCATCACTCTCTGGTCAAGGTTAATTTTAATCTTAACCAATACAATTAAAACGCAAAATGACGAAGTTTATATTATAAGTCACCAACAAAAAGTCAACAACCACAACAACTAGATATCAACCGAGAAAGCACAACATAAATGAAGAAATCTGGAATATATATTAAAATTAACAAAATGGATAATCAAATTAGACAAGAAGAGAAAAAGATACTTACTTTCTTGTTATTTTCCCTTTAACACTACTTTTCTTCTGTGACAAGCTATGCCTTTGTATACTTTTCAAGGACTATGGGCTCACAACTGACTTTGACCTAAAGTAATCCGAGAATAAAACCATATCAAAGATGAATCAATAAAAAAAGGGAATACTTTTAAGTTTTTAACTATCCTTTTGAGACCTTACATCTCCATCACAATGCTATATGAACAATATCTTATCAACAAAAGAAAACTACATTTCTAAGCCACAATCACTTTAAGTAAAAACAGGGGTTAAATACCAATACAAACAAAATATGATTCCAGTTCCCTGATAGAGAAGGGACACAACTAAAAGAGTATGCATTTCAATATCCGAGCAGTATCATACCTCTCATCACCAGTTTTACGAGCTTGGAAGGCACAAGATCTCCTGGCTTCCAGGCATTTATTGCATACTTGCACAACCCTTTTGGTTCCATAAAGAGGTCCTACAGATAATTAGAGTATCAAATTTTCAGTATGATGCTCTAAGTGGAAATCTTAAAATAGAGTAACACTTGTGACCAGAAGCTCACCTTTACAATACATACAGGTACTTGTGTTTTCTACGTGTGCAGTGGAAATTGCACTTTGAATTGTTGCCTTCAGCTTCTCCAAGGAATATCCTTCAACAAACCCAATACTTCTTAAAGGCTACTACCATTCTCCAAGTAAATATACTCCTCGGGGTGTTCCTTTGTACCACCTGCATGCTGCTCGAACTGGCAAGGTGTAACCACCTGAATCAATGAATCTGATGCAGAGTTAATGGATGTTGTATCTCCTCATGAAATTCATTCTATGCATCTTGTCTGTGTTTAATTAGCCTTGCTTCACACCTGGGGTGTTAAGTGAACCTAAATTTAGTTTCTTTTAATTTTAGCATTTTTAGTTTTTCTGCATTTTGTCTTGCTAGGAAATATTAGTACATTACTATTAAAAAATTCAGGGGAAAACCTGTCCAGTTGTTTTTATTGGACTGAATTGAACACTTCCCCAGTACTTTCCTCTTTTATAATCAAATCCATATACTCATTATAGTCCATCCATTTTTTCTAGGTGACAATCCACTGAAGTTTGCTTCGAATCTTGCTAATTCCATGCTCACTTGGGCCACGCGTACCACACCAAAAATATCTAGACCACTAAACTCAGCAACAGTGACTGAAACTAAGAAGTCAGAAAGCAGAGCAACAATAGAACAATGTGAGAATTTATTAAACATTTTAGAACTAGAAGTCAAGCCAAGTACTAGTATATTTAGGCGTTACTATTATCGTGCACTACCAACAACAGTAAAAAAGTAATCTATCACTTCATGCTCTAATTTCGGTTCCAAAAGTGAACGAGTAAACCGCTGCAAGGATTTCGCAGGAGTAACATTCTGTTGTTCATAAGTTCCATTGATCCCTGCAGGTTCTACCTTGGGTTCCACAAGTGAACGAGTAATCGGCGCATATGTTTCTCAATAAAGTTAAAACATATCTTAAACTACTGAATCTTGATTAACCCTAATTCAATTTTAGATCTTTCAAATTTACTACCTTTGTTCGAAATCCACAGAGTTTAGCTTAATAATCATATCACCTTTATGTATTCACATAAAAGTTAAATAAATCCACCCACTTCTACCTGAATCAAATATACCAACATTCAACACATTAAAGCAACATTTTTAACCAAGAAAATAAGTAACCATCATTTCAAAAATAATTCACAAAAGAGACAAAATTTCAATACCAGTTGGTTTGCTGTGTATCTGCAACACTTCCTGTTCTTAATCTTTGTATTTCCCAACATCTAACCTTTAGATTTCCATCAACAAAACCCAAATTTGAGCATTCATCCCTTCATTATTTAACAAAACCACACAGACGGGTAATTTAAATCGAAAAACCAAAATAAACCTGATTATACCATGAAGTAGCAACAAGATAATTTCATTTAGGACTAAATCATAGACTGGATATGGAATCTGTAGGTGGTTAAAAAATCAAAACATTCATTCCTCCCAACCCCAGATGCTTCTTCCTGAAGAACATAAAACACAAAACCCAAATTAAATCAATAATTAAGCATTGAAAATTGATAATTGAAAGAAAGAGTAACACCTAGCGAGAAGACATTCACCCAGGATTCTGTAAACAAGCCCTTAAATCTGATTAACAAACTGAAACCCTAAAACCGAAATAACTCAAACCATAAAACAGATGATGAAAGACATACTCAGATGAAATACAGATGATGAAATCAAAACCCTAAACTCGATTAACAGATAATGAAATCGAAATCATGAACTCAATTAACAGATGTGAATCTACTAGGAAGAATAAAAAAGAGAAGAGAGGCGGAAGAGAAATCTAACAAAAAAAAGTATAAACATATACCTTCTAAGCTGAGATTCAAGATCAGTTCTTCAAAACTCCAAATCCGACGAACCCTAAAATAAAATCGAAAAAAAATGGTATTAGATAAAACCCTAAAATTTGATTTAACAGATGATAAAACTCTAAAATCGAAAATTTGATGATGACTTACACAGATCGAAACTAAATTGAAACCCTAAACTCGTTAATCTTACACGGTTATTCAATACTCAGATGATTAACGAGTGGGGAGAAAAGAGGGAAGAGAAGAGAGGCAGTGAGCCGGTGATAAAAGAGAAAGAGAAAAGAAAATGAAGAATGAAGTGGAAATTGAGAGAATGGGAGAAACATAGTGTGAATGTCCCTCATGTGATTCACACACTCATGGGAGGAAACATCTTCTAGTTCAATGAGTGTGGGGTGGAAAAAATATGTCACGCATGTGAATGGCACAGGCGAAAATTTCAGCTGTGACGACCCTAGTGTGACCAAGCGTGTGACTAGCACGCCTATAAAAATATTCGTAACGGCTTAGTCCTGTTACGAATTTTTAAAATTTTAGTAACGGCTTCAACCTGTTACGAATATTTTGTAACGGCCATTTGTAACGGCAATTTTGTAACGGCCACATAGCCGCTACGAATTTTTGTTACGAATCCGGGAATTTGGTATAGTGTCGAACCCGAGAATATCTGCTGGAGTTGAAGCTCAGGTGCAGTCCGTGAACCCAATCCGAGAACTGACAGAAGTTCTCGACCCGAGAATTTCTGCTGGAGTTTATCAACTTCAACCGGTTAGCTTGAGTCCGCGAACTCAAGAGGTTATGTCTGAAAACGTTGTTTGTGAACTTATCTAAAATTACTAAGGAATGCTTTTGCAAAACGTGGCTTTATAGTTCATGAAATGATTCGAGTGAATCACATCGTTTTTGATTCAATTATGTCTTGTGTAGTACATGATATCTCATAGCAATTGAACAACTCTTTAACTAGTTCATTTGAGTCATTTGGACTAGTTATGGTGAAGAAGAATATGGTTGATATGAAAGTTATCATTTGGCTAACCATTTGGTTGAATAATATTGAACCAACCATTGTACACGTTTGGGTATGGTTACACAAACCCAAAACGTCAAGTACATGTGTGTATGGTGTAGTAGAAGGAAATCCCACACTACACCCCTCACAAAAATTCATACAATCAAATCATTTTTAGACCAACAATCATAAACTTTATTGATTAATCTTACAACTTTTACAAGATGAAGTTAAAGAATTAACAACCGCCCTGGAATTTCTCTCTCCTAAAGACTTGCTCAACACTTGAAAAATATTTCTCTCTCCCTTACGCTTATTCCACTCTTTATATAGGGATTTACATAGTAGATGACAGCTAATCTTTCCTTTATTTTAAGATCTGACTTGCGATATTCTCGCAAGAGTTATATTGTTAATCTTCGCAAACACTCTCAATATCACAGAATCATCACACTTTTCTCATGTTTCTACAATCGTCATCTGTTACGTCATTCTTCAAATCATTCTGCGATGCTCGCAAAGTGTTATTGATCAAGCCTCGCAAATGTATCCTTCTTGCAATATTCTGATCCTACATTTTGCCTCTTTCATGTCTTTTCTGCGAAGGTGAGAATGTCATGAGAAACTATTTTTCGAAATGCCGCAGTTGTTCATCTTTTCTTTCAACTTCTTTTTATATCAACAAGGTTCCGTGAATTAAGCATAACCATCAATACATGTTGAATACTCTTTTAATTACTGGCACGTTAAATCATTAACCGGTCATCTTCCTTTGCCTATTTAAAGAGGGATCCGGAAGAAAGAGAATTTTCTTCTTTTGTTTCGTTTTCGTTTTCGTTTTCATCTTCTTCATCTTCATATCTTCTGCAAATCTTCATCATCTGAAAATTTCCTTATTTATCAAATTCCTCTTCCTGCTACTATTATATTTCCATGGAGTCACCAAGGTTAGTTCTTCTTCTTTTTCTTCTTTTGATTTTGCTGAAACTGATTTTGTTTTGCTGAGATCATCTTGTTTGTTCTTTGTGTAATTCCCATACTGTTTCTGTTTCAGCAAAAGCGCTTCCATTACCAAATTCACAGTTCAAAACCATAATGCTCCCAAAGGATCGCATCCCAAGGTTCTAGCGAAAAAGAGAAAGTCTGCGAATGACAAGGTAGTAAGAAACATGGATCTTTTTAATAACAATATTGTTGCCTCTATTTTTTATCTGAGTTGCGATTCGCAGGGTGATGGGGATGCCACTAAACCTCCCAAGAAATCTCGCCAAGCTAAAATTGTTGATGTTTCTGTTTCTTTTCCCAAACTTGGTCTTTCAACTTCTTCTTCACAAACTAAACCTCCACTTCCTGTTTGCGAAAATATAGCAATAAGCTCTGATATTTTAACTAATTCTTCTATGGATGAAATACCTATTGCACAACCTGTTGCGAATGAAATCTCTTTCTCCCCTGCAACCAATACTTCTCAAGTTCATTCCACCATAATCTCAACCCTTGATCTGCCTCACACCTTACCCTCAAATGATGTCTCTTTACCAAAAGATGACGATCATCAACTTTCTATTGTTTCTACTTCTTCATCTGAGTCTCTCCCTTTCTCTAAGGAAACTGCAGACGGGGTGTCTCTTGCCTTAAAGGTCTTATCTGATATTTTAGTTGACGCCAATAAATCATCTATGGACCCTATCAAATCTGGTGTGTTTGGGAAATTTTAGGTAAATATCTTGGTTCTGATAGGACAGCTTCGCAAACATCCTTAGAGAAGGAAGTTGAAGTCTTGAAAGTGAATCTTCGTCTTGAAAAGCAGAAGTTTCAAAATGCTTCTTTGGACTGCGGGCTTCTTCGCAAGAAAAATAATGAATTAAAAAGTATGAATTTATTTTGTTTCGTTTTTAACTTTCCTCTTAACAAATTTGTTCTTTTCATGTTGTTCATTATTAAAGGCTTTTTTCGCTTGTTAAGCTTTAAACCAGAAACGAATGATGGAGAGATTTCAGTTTGTCGCTGAAGAAATTCACGTTGATAGAGATAGTTGGATGGATCAATATAACCGATTAGATAATCTTCATACATATCTGTTGATCAAATAGATAATCTTACCAAAGAAAATACTCAATTAGTTCAGGAGCAAAACTCATTAAGTAGCGAAATATCTCGCCTCTCTTATTCTTTGACTAAGGCTGACCTAGAGTTGGAATCTTTATCAGATGAAAACAGAACTCTATCTCAGCATAAGTGAACTCTTTTAAATATGGTGGCGATCTCTTCGCAGAAAATAAGTGTTCTTCAAAAAGTGTGTGATAATCAAGAACAATCACTTCGTTCGCTGAAAAATGAACTTAAAGAAGTAACTGTATCATCTATTGCTGAGAAAAATACACACATTTAAGGTATAATAAATTTAAGTGTAAAGGAAAATCATCTACAAGAACAATATTCCAAATTAGAAGAATCTCACTCTTTATTTGCGAAGGAAAACACTTTTCTCATTTCTAAAGAAGAGAAACTAAAATCTCGTCTGAAAGGTCTAGTTGGAGATAAATTTGATGACACCATGAATCATTGGGAGAATACTTGCTTAACACTAATTCAAAATCTAATATCTTAAAAGGAAGGTAGTCATTTTGACTTCCTTAGACATCTTTATTTTGTTAAACTTCTTTGCGATATTTTCTTTGTGATATTTTGTTAAACTTCATTTTGACGCCTAAATAATATTTGTTTTTACCTTTCGCAAAATCTGAAAGAAAGATTCAGTCTTCCATTTCAACTTTGGATTCTAAACTTGCCAAGGTTCGCAAAGAAAATGGTTTGCTTGCTGCTCATCTTGCCCGTTCTCGCAATCGAGCAGAAAGAAAGTATGATTATCTTGAATATTTCAAAAACATGGAGATTAGAAACCGTGATAGAGCTTTATTTCGCCAAGCTCATCTCAGTGCTGAAGTTCTTGTGAATAAGGTTCTGCTATCCAAATCTCTTTCTCATGTATTACTCAAACCCCTGGAAGTAGATGAAGATGAAACTCCTCGTGTTGGTGACAATGATTTTGATTATGAAAGTGGTGAAGAAAGCGCTTCACAAGAAATTTTAAAAGAAGAAGAATAAATCCCTACTAAATAAAGAGATGCAGGTGATAAAGCAATTGATGGTGATGAGCCAACTGAAGAAGAAACCAGAGTCGACCAAGATAAGCAAAACACTGGAAAAGATGATAAAGTTGGTGGAGATGATAAGGTTGGAGAAGAAGATAAAGTTGGTGAAGAAGATATTGAAGTCTGAGTTCTAGTTTTATTTTCTTGAATTACTCTTTCTCCTCTTGCGAACAATGTACTTGGGACATCTTTCGAATTCAGTTATACTTTTGGTATTTTAGGTACTTGCGAGAAAGATAATGTCACCTTGTTTATTAATTCCCATACTTGCCTCTCATTATCTTTCTAGCGATGAATGGTCTGCATAAAGAATAGTTAGTATTTATAAATATTTTGTGGTCTTATTTTGCCTTCCTAGTTAAAGGTATTATTTTTCCATCTTTTCTCTTTGCGACGAAATCGCAGGACGTTTTTACACTTGCATGCAATGACCCATTGATCTCGTCTTATCTTCTCTTTTGTATTATTGTCTTTTCAGGAATATTTCACAAATATGACAAGTCTTAATACTCCCGTGAGTAAAAAGTATCATGATATTTGCTTCTTAAGACACTTATCAGCTCCCTAATGGAGGGTGTCGCCCTTATCTTTCCCCTGGTTGCCCTTTCAAGGAGACGTACATCGGCCATACAAGACTAGATCCTCCCATCCAGTCTTAACAACAACTAGTTGTATTCGCATCCTCCTATCCCTTTTTCCTATATGGCTTACGGTTACGAGATTGCACCCTAAGTGGGGTTTTCTTCGGGCCGAGTGCATCATATCCAAGACTTACCAAGAATGGCCAGGGTAGTTTCATACGCCCCGGGCACTCTTGGCTCAATCGTGTACCTCAGAGCCTTGGTCATACTCTGCACCCCTTAGGAGAGATATTATTACCTTAGTCTCCCAACCCAAGTCATATGCTCAAGTTGAGAATCCAAGGTGTCTCTCCTGGATAGGCTTTCATTGACCCCAAATCTCCATGACTCAGGTTCCAGCGGTGTAACCTTATCGCTGAGCCATGCAACATATACCCCCTTATATGACATACTTTAGGTCTTACATTTGCCTCTTGCGAAATTTTATTCGCGAACTAGGGTGTACGCCATAAAGGTTCATCTCATTCTGTATCTTAAATGATCATTTCTTGCGAAATTTTCGCACATTCTTATTTTATTTTGATCTTGAATAATCTCGCAGTGATTTTTTCATAATTTGTTTTTTGTTAATACTTACTTTTTTGCATCATACATCATTTCATCAACTAGGGATTCTCAAAGTTCCTCACGGGTAATATATCTTTAAATATAATCTATTTCATGGCCTACCAAGTCTTTGACCAACATCTTTACCCTCTGGATCCATCAATTTGTATGCCCTTGTTCCAATTATCTCTTTTATTATGTAAGGTTCATCCCATTTTCTCGTTAATTTTCCACCACCTTCTCGCAGATAATTTGGCATCTCGCGAATGACCAAATCACCTGGCTGAAATTCACGTGGTTTGACACGCTTATTGTATTCTCGTGCTAATCTCCGTTTATAATTATCCATATGCTGTAAAGCCTTTTCTATCTTCTCTTCTAATTTATCTAGTTTGCTTAAGATCATGCCAGCACTAAGATTCTTCTCCCAAGATTCTCTTTTTGTCGTGGGAATAACAACTTTTGTTGGTAATACTTCCTCAACCCCATATGTTAGACAGAAAGGTGACATTCCAGTGGCTTCTGGCCTAGTTGTGTTGTATGCCAATACTGCGTTATGTACTTGTTCGCACCATGATCTATGATGTCCCTCTAACTTCTTCTTTAATATATCTGCGATTGTCTTATTTGTTGCCTCTGCTTTCCCATTAGCCTGTGGGTATAAAGGAGTAGATTTTCCATATTTTATCTTAAATGCATTAAGCAACATTTCTATATTATGCCCTTCAAATTGCTTCCCATTATCAGATACATACTGTGCTGGAATTCCAAATCTGCAGATGATATTTTCAAAAATGAATGTAAATACGTCTTTGTCGCGAATATGATGTACCACTTTTACTTCTGCCCATTTTGTGAAATAATCTATTGCGACAATTAAGTATCTTTTTTTTCCAGACCCTGGTACAAATGGTCCCACAATATCTTAGCCCCACTTTCCAAAAGGCCATACACCAGTTGAGGATGATAAGGGTGCTCTAGGTGCATGCATTCTCTTTCCATATCGCTAGAAATCTTCGCATCGCCTTGATATTTGTTTTGCATCTTTATGAATATATATCCAATAATAACCTTGCATTTTTTCTCTATATGCCAAAGATCTTCCTCCGATGTGGTTGCCAGCATCTCCACTATGCAGCATTTTTAACACTTTATCTCCTTCTTCTCGTGTCAAACATCTAAGTGATGGTCCATTAAATGATTTTCTATACAATATCCCATCTATTAATTCATAATTTGTTGCGCGACTCTTTAATTTGTGTGCCTCCAATATGTTTCTTGATATTTCCCTTCTTGCTAAATATGCATGAAGTTCTATTCTCCAATCTGCGATATTGTCATTTGGCCCTCCTTCAACACCTTCCTCTTTTTTATTGATTGATGGCGATAAAAGTGTCTATATCTTTATGGATCTCGCAGTTGGATCTGTCATCATGCTTGAAATGAAAGCATAAGCATATGCAAGCCTATTATCCTTCCTTGATGTATGCCTCCATTTTATTTTTGGGATTTTCGCTGACAATTCTTCAACAAGTTTCTTGTATTTTTTCAAGGGTGGTTCATTTGTTGTGTATTCTCCTTTTATCTGGTGAATCACTAGCTGTGAATCACTGTAATTCTAGCATTTTCTGATTTCATTTCTATTGAAAATTTTAGGGCATGTACCACAGCTTCATATTCTATTTCATTATTAGTGGATGCGAACTCCAACCTAAATGAAAAATCCATCTTTTTTTCCCTCTGGTGAAATCAAGATAATTCCAACTCCATTACCTTCCCCATTTAAGGATCCATCCACCAATATCTCCCATCTATTTGGTTCTGTTAATAAGTATTTTGGATCTCCTTGTCCATCTTCTACGTCCATCATCTCCTCAACAGCTTCATCATCTTCTAAAGGAAATTCTGCTAAAAAGTATGCAACAACTTGTGACTTTGGTGAAGATAATTTCATATTTAATTTCAAAATGTCCTACTTGCGTATTCCATCTCTCTACTCTGCTTGATCTTTTTGAGTTCTTCATTACTTATTCAATTGGTACCTTTGTTAACACTTTAACCTTATGTGCCTGAAAATATATGCGGAGCTTAAAGGTCGCATAAACCAATGCTAGAATTAGTTTTTCAATCTTAGAATAATTTATTTCTGCGGCATTGAACGTATTGCTGATGTAGTAAATTGGTTTTTCAACTCCTGCATCTACTCGCAATAACACAAAACTTAATGCATGCGAAGTTGTCGCAAGATAGATTAGCAGCTCTTCTCCCGGTTCTACCTTTTGTAAAATAGATGTATTCGCCGGGTAATCTTTTATTCCTTGAAAAGCTTTCTCACATTCATCTGTCCATCTGAATTTTGTTCCCTTTTTTAGTATACTGAAGAAATGTTTACATTTATCAGATAATCGCGAGATGAACCTTCCCAGCGAAGCTAAGAGTCCATTTAACTTTTGCACATCTTTTACTGTTGTTGGTGTCGGCATATCGCGAACTGCTTGCACTTTTTCTAGATTAACTTGTATTCCTTCCTTGGATACAATGTATCCTAATAAAATTCCTGACGCAACTCCAAAAATGCATTTTTCTGGATTCATCATGATGTTAAAATGCTGCATCTGTTCAAAAATCTCCTTCAGATCTTGTACATGGTTTTTAGCATCTTTACTTTTTATCAACATGTCATCTACGTACACCTCTAATGTTTTGTGTACCCACTTTCTGAATACCTTCTCTACCATGCAAACCAAATGGCATTTTTGTATAACAATATAATCCTCTTGGAGCGAAAAAAAGCAGTATGTTCTTGATCTTCTTCGGCGAGAGGAATCTGGTTGTATCCTTTATACCCATCTAGAGAAGATATTCTATCATTTCATGCTGCTGATTCGACCATTTGAGGTATATCTGGTAATGGAAAGCTGTCTTTAAGACAAGCTTTGTTTAGATCAGTAAATTCTATGCAAATTCTTATCCCATTATTTTTCTTTGGAACCACAACCATATTTGCTATCCACTACGGGTATTTTGCTTGTCTTGTAATTCCTGCATCAAGCATTTTCTGCAGTTCCTCTTCTATTTTGGGATGGTAAGTTGTTGCGATTTTTCTTATCCTTTGTTTAAATAGTCTTGCGTCTTTGTTGATCTCCAATTTATGGCATGCAACTGATTGATCTATTCCAGGCATTTCATCCATGTTCCATGCGAAAATATCTTTATATTCTCGCAATAGATTGACGGTTATTTATTCCTCATCTATATCCATCTTAGTTCCAATTTTCAACATTTTAGGTTCTTATTCAGTTCCAATATTTACTTCTTTTGTTGGTTCTGCTGTAGTGTAACTTGCTTCAGGTTCTCCCATTGGTGTTGGTTCTTTTATAATTTTCGATGGTTTATCTCCTTCCTGCGAAATTTCGCTGGGTATTCTTTTTCCTTCTTCTACTCTTATCATGTAGATTTTAAACTCCTCTTATTTCTTTGCCTCTTTCGTCATCTTCCTGCGATCTTTTCGCTTCTTCACTCGTCCTTCATTTTTTTTTACTTCAATTTGATAACATAGTTTCGCACCTTCAATATCTCCCCTAATTTCGCCAATCCCGCTTGGCATAGGAAACTTGATGCATTGATGTAATATTGATTCTACAGCTTTGATTGCGTGTATCCATGATCTTCCCAACATCATGTTATATGGTGACTCCATATCCACCACACATTGCGTTATTTGTGTTTCAATTTCTCCCAACGAAATTCTCACTGTTATTTCTCCATTTGGTTTAGTTGTGGACTTGCCAAAACCATGAATATGATATGTTGGATGAGACATTTTTCATCTTTTTATCCCATTCCTTTGTATGCATGATAAAATATTACATCCACTGAGCTTCCCATATCAACCAAAGTTCTATTCACCGCCCATTCTTCCATAGATTTTGATGATTTCTCATTTTCTTTTCGTATAGCTGTTACTGTGATTACCAAAGGAGATGTGTGGTTCAAATTTTCTTATGGTATCTCTGCCGCTGTGAATGTAATTTTCTGCTTTTCCCAATCCTTCAACGGAGATATTTTTTCTACCGTCATAATCTTCTTTCCTTCAAAATCTCGTTTATGTATCCTCCTTCAAATGTTTTCATGGAATTCATTAACCATCGTTTTTGTGATTACATTACACTCCAAAAAAATTTATTCTCATTTATCTTAACCATTATTTCTCCAACTGATTTTTTGTTTTCTTTTATCATTTTCTCGATTTAAAAAGTTTTCATAATAATCTTCACAATCTCTAATCAAACTTTCTTGATTTGATAATCTTCAGTCCATGTTTCTAGCGCCAATATGTAGTAGTAGGAAATCCCACACTATACCCATCACAAGAATTCATACAATCAAATTATTTTTATACCAACAATCATAAAATTTATTGATTAATCTTACAACTTTTACAAGATGAAGTTAACGAGTTAACAACCGCCCTGGACTTTCTCTCTCCTAAAGACTTGCTCAACACTCGAAAAGATCTCTCTCTCCCTTACGCTTATTCCACTCTTTATATAGGGATTTACATAGTGGGTGACAACTAATCTGTACTTTATTTTAGGATTTGACTTGCGATATTCTCGCAAGAGTTATATTGTTAATCTTCGCAAATACTCTAATATCGCAGAATCATCACACTTTTATCATGTTTCTAAAATCGTCATATGTTACGTCATTCTTCAAATCATTCTACGATGCTCACAAAGTGTTGTTGGTCAAGCCTCGCAAATGTATCCTTCTTGCGATATTCTGATCCTACATATGGCAAGATAAGTTTTCGATCTAACGGTTGAGATATTTTAGCTTGTATCTAATCAGGTTTTCATCTAACAGTGAATATTGAATGCTTTGTTAATAAGCTAATATTGATTGCAAACCCAGATTTGAAAGACTATATAAGGGAGAACTCTAGAAACTGGGAAACCTAATCCCCACACATTCTGTGTGATACTAGTTTGTTAAAGCAAGAGTCGATTCTCCTTTAAACTTTGGTTTTCTTCTTCTAAAACCAGGTTAACGACTTAAAGACTTCATTAGGATTGTGAAGCCAGACCGATACTACTTTTCTTGTAGTTGTGTGATCAGATCTTGTTGTTTCTATTGTACGAGTACAATTGTAATAATTGGCTTGATATTTATATCTCCGATAGGCAAGATAAAAGTAGTCACAAACATCTTCATCTCATTGTTTGTGATTCCTCAATAATCTTCTTCGTTGCGTCGATTGAGTTTATTGTGAGGTGATTGATGAAACTGAGCTGTTCTTCGGGAATATAAGTCTGGTTTTATTGATTGGTTCATGTTCACCTTTTATAAAAAAGACAGAACAAAACTCGTAGGTTTATTCGTAGGAGAAGAATTTATCTATTACCTGTATATTTTTCTGTGTGTGACATTTTTGTTTATTAAAGTCTTCGACTTTGGGTCATAGAAACTCTTGGTTGTGGGTGAGATCAGCTAAGGGAATCAAGTGCGTAGTATCCTGCTGGGATCAGAGGCGTAGGAGCATAACTGTACCTTGGATCAGTGTGAGATTGGTTTGGGTTCAACTATAGTATAGACCGAAGTTAATTTGGAGTAGGCTAGTGTCTGTAGCGGCTTAATATAGTGTATGTTTAATCTGGACTAGGTCCCGGGGTTTTTCTGCATTTGCGGTTTCCTCGTTAACAAAATTCTGGTATCTGTGTTATTGCTTTTTCGCATTATATTTTTATATAATTGAAATAATACAAGTTGTGCGTTGTTAAATCGATTAGAATATGTGACCTTATTGGTTGTTGATTTAAATCGATTGACACTTGGATATTGGTCTTTGGTACCATCCAAGTTATCTCTCTTTGATTAGACTCGCGAATCATATTTGCTTGAGTAAATCAAATCGAGTGATTGAGATAGTAACTCCTTGAAATATTTTCTATTGATTGAGTCTAGTTAATTCTATAAAAAACAACTCAGAGTTGTCCATACAGATTGTTAATCGAAATATTGGGTGAGGTTGTGAGACCCCCGCTTTTTCAATTGGTATCAGAGCATGCAAACACGTTAAAGACCTTACAAGTTTGTGTTTGTGGAAATCTGAATATGTGGACGAAATCTATGTTGTGCAAATCAAAATGTCTCCTAAATCTTTTGACCATGTCCAAGTGTGTTGGAAACAACTCAAAGGATTATTCCTTAGTTGATTCTTCCGAATCCCGAGGTAGAAGGAATGTTCAATGTGACAATGAAATTTCTTCCTCTCATGAGGCATGTGACACTCTGGAAGAAGCTGAAAAGGAACTCACCAGAATTTCAAAACATACAGCTGAAGATATTGATTTTAATAATCATGATCAGCTCATTGATGAATTTGAAAAGTCTCTCAATCGAGAACGTGATCTCTATAATATCACAAAGTCTTTCTCTAAGAACATTGACAAACTTCTACAAGAAACTACTTTACAACAAGAAAATATTAGTACTCTTAAGGAAGTTGTTAAAGAGGACTCAATTAGAGAAAAACGTTTGCTCGAGACTTATTCATCATATCTCAACAGACTTCGTGCTGAAAAAGAGAAACTTTGTGCATCTCTTACTCTAGCCCATGAACAGTATAAATCCTTGGAAAAGGAAAACTCTGTCCTACGGAGAAATTCTTATGTGACTAATTCTTAGGAATTACCATATACGAAGAAATGTTCTCCGGAAGAATATTGTGTCAAGAAAAGTTTGCATAACTTCCAATCTTCTCATATGGCTATGAAGTTTAAATAGGTGCCAGTTATTTCTTCACCTCCATGAAATTGTACTTTTTGTGGGAAACAGAATCACTATGCTATTCATTGTTTTGCAAGAAGGAACAAATTTCTAAGCTTCATAATTTGCTTCTCTTCACTGTCAATGGAACAGAAAGTAAGTCGACTAAAGCAGTGAAACGTATGCCCATAAGAAATTAGAAACCTTATGAGAATGATCTCTACTCTAGATATCATCATAGGAATAAAGTTCTTTCTGGCAATCCTTTTTGATGTATTAATAAGAACATTCCATGTACTTATAAAGATGTTTCTGATAAATCTTAATCTAGAAAATGGATCCCTATCTTTTCAGATCCTCTTGAACCTATTTCTAGAGGTCCTAGATTTAGTTCTCAGAGAAAATCATCTGAAGAATATGTGAAAAGCGCCATGCCCTATTCTTCAGGGACACAGGTTAACCAAAGAAAGGCGAAGACCACAAAAATCAAACGGTCTGATGATATGTATAACACCTTTCTCAATAATCGCAGTGGAACTTCTTTCCACCCAATCACCTGATTCTAGGTATTTGTTTCCTTGTTTCTAACTTTAGTGGTACAAGGAATATGATTGAGAAATACTCAAGTATGTTGTATATTATTTCAGTTTGTTTCTTTTGGGGCAGTCCGTGAACGCTCGTGACCTCCTTCCGTGAAATCCTAGGGTTTGAATTGGAGTCTATTACTCTTGTTCACGAACGCATATATATATTATATTGTGTGTTATTGATCCCTAACTAATGAAGAGCTCTGCAAGATCTCAAGAGATTGTGTGTCTTGACATGGAGGAAGAAAATCGGGAACATGAGTCAATTCAAGAGCTGGTTCTAAAGAAGATGCTTGAAAGAAAGGATCATAACTCCTGGATTGATGATTCTGTCAAGGATTTAACTCATTTTCAGAACGATTCAAAGGTCGAGTTTGCTAATCTTCAATTGCAAATAAACCAACTTCTAGATGGTCAGACCAGTATTCTTACAAATCATAATATTATGATATGGAATCAAAATAAACTCATCATGGACTATGCAAAAGCTAGGAAACTTGCTCGAGTTGTTGATCGCAAAGTTGGTGTTCTAACTCACGAACATGGTGTGTATACGGTCAAAAGAATAAAGGAGATCAGTGATACATTCTTTGATGGTTTCATTAAAAGATATGGAGTTCTTAATGAACTCTGATTTCCACTTGTCTAGTAAATATTTTATTCTTTCTATTTTGTTTAGAAGAATAACTAGTGTTTTGGAATAGCAATGATTGTGATTACACATAGCTATATCCAATGATTTCATATTCTTGTTTTTAGATTTTTGGTTTAAAAATTCTAAGTTTGTTTGGAAGATGATGGTTGCAGTATTAATCTTTATGGTTTTATATATTGCAATATTTTGATGGGATATGTGTGTTTACGTATGTGAACTTGATTGTGCCATATTTTGTCAAAATTAAAGTCATTAACGTATTGGTATGCAAATATTGATAAAGGAATGAATGGACTTTTGGCAAAACACAAAAGTTAAGCCTATTGTTGATGTAAGATAGGTTAAAATCTTTTGTGATTCAAGGATAAAGTCTATTATGTCACCTTGTGATGGAAAAATAGAATAGGTCCTTGTTTTTTAATCCACGGTATAGATCCTTATTGATCCATTTTTTATGTATTACCGTGAAGGCTCCATTGTGTATCTTATGTTGAGCACGATACGACTAAGTCGATTCCTTATTGGCATGGTTGGTTGTTACATGAGATGCTATATGTTGAGCATTAAGAACTAAATTAATCAACTTATGTGGTTATTTAGTTTGTATTCCATGAGTTCTCTCATGTTGAGTACATGTACGGTTAAGGTTGTCATTTCCTATGATAATCTTAGTCGGGGTTCCATAATCTCTTATGTTGAGCCCAAATGAACTAAATCAATCATCTTGTGTGATTATTTAGTTAGCACTCCATAGATTTTTCTTATGTTGAGTGTGGACAATTGAATTGATTACTTTGTGATTAGTTTAATTGTGCAATCCGGTTAGAGTATTTATGGGTTCTCTTGTGAATAATCTAATTGATGTTTTAAGTCTCCAAAAGTTTACTTGTGTTGAGCATATTCAGTCAAATTATTCTTGGTTCGCTTTGGTTAATATGATTGAATATTTCTTGTTGGATTCAAAATTCATACTTGCATGTAATTTGTTGAGTCTAAAGAAATCATTCTTTTCTCTTGAAATTAAGGTCGCTCTTATTGTTCCTTTGGGAATGACATCTTATGGGGGAGAGTTCTTTTGAACTTGTGCTTAATTGCCAAATCTTTGTGGGAGTGCGGCTGTGGAATATTTTAGAGGTTATCTTGTATCTTTATAAACTCCTTGATGAATGCATTTAGCATCGGCTTTATGGTTTCATCTAAACAAGATGATAGAACATTTACCTTTGGTCATGAAATGTCTCTTACGGAAATTTCATTAGGATCCCGTTCTTGTACCTTTGCCAATTTTATTGACAAAAAGGGGGAGAGTTAATTGTAGTTCACACTACAAATACATATGGTTTTCGGATCATTATGTAAGGGGGAGTGGTTTCCATGTGAGATGAAGTATTGACTAAGGGGGAGTGAAGTATCACCATAGTATTGTTTTTGAAGTTGTGATGCAATTGACTTTGACGTTGTGTAATAATACTATGATACTGTATAACAATGATTGAGAACCGATGCTTTTCTCATTGTTATAGCTACGGATTTTCAAAAATGATGATACTAAACTTATAACCTTTGGGATCATTGGACTACTTGGAAGTGATGAAGATTTAGAGTATTGTTTAAGATTAGACATGTGGAATAGGAGCTACAAAGTTTATTTATATAATTTTTGTATTCCATATGTATTAATAGTTTTGCCACTAAAATTGACAAAGGGGGAGATTGTTAGAGCACTGCTCGGTCAAACTCGCATGCGTTGCTATCTCAAGCATGTTTGTCAAACTTAGTGATCAAAACTATAAAGTATTGATTTCTAGTCTACTATAGCTAAGGTCTTGGACTAGAATAGAAAGTGTAGTTGAGCTCAAGAACTCCATGGTGATCATCATACAATACGAAGGACTACTCAAGGAAGCAGTGGATCTTTATCGACTAAAAGGTATGTGGAGACTTAAACTTATCTATCACTCAAAAGTCTACCTATTCTATCTCCTATCTTGAGACAAAAGTCGTTTTACTATATAGACTAAAGATATGCACATGTGACATTTCGAGCTAAGTATATCTCGCTTATCTATTTCTCGAAATGGGTGTTGGTAAAGCTTTCGCTTTAGCCAAGTTCATCTTTTCCTAGTGACGAAAGTCATGTTATGTTTCAATCATTTTGGAAATCGCTCTGACGAAAAATAATTTGTGAATAACAACTATATAACGCCCTCTGAGAATGTTTCAAATGATTGAAATGAGAGTTTAGATTATATAACCATTGTGGGATATAAACATTATTGTGGCAACACATATATGTATAAGTCCTTAGCACTTGAACCGAAGTTTGTGAACTTTTTTGATCAAGTGGAACCGAAACATGAGCAATCAACTCAGTTCGCGAACTAGCGTAAGTTCTCGAACCCGAGAATATTTGCTAGAGTTAAAGCTCAGGTGCAGTACGCGAACCCAGTCCACAAATTGACGTAAGTTATCGACCCGATAATTTCTGCTGGAGTTTATTAACTTCAACCGGCTAGCTTGAGTCCGCGAACTCAAGAGGTTATGTCTGAAAACGTTGTTCGTGAACTTATCTAAAATTATTAAGGAATGATTTTTCAAACCGTGGCTTTATAGTTCATGAAATGATTCGAGTTAATCACATCGTTTTTTATTCAATTGTGTCTTGTGTAGTACATGAGATCTCATAGCAATTGAACAACTCTCTATCTAGTTCATTTGAGTCATTTGGACTAGTTATGGTGAAGAAGAATATGGTTGATATGAAAGTTATCATTTGGCTAACCATTTGGTTGACTAATATTGAACCAATCATTGAACACGTTTTGGTACGGTTACACAAACCCAAAACGTCAAGTACATGTGTGTATGGAAACCTAAGTTTTCAATATAACGGTTGAGATATATTAGCTTGTATCTAATCGGGTTTTCATCTAATGGTGAATATTGAATGCTTTGTTAGTAAGCTAACATTGATTGCAAACCATGATTTGAAAGACTATATAAGGGAGAACTCTAGCAACTGGGAAACCTAATTCCCACACATTCTGTGTGATACTAGTTTGCTAAAGCTAGAGTCGATTCTCCTTTAACCTTTGGTTTTCTTCTTCTAAAACCAGGTTAATGACTTAAAGACTTCATTGGGATTGTGAAGCCAAAATGATACTACTTTTCTTGTAGTTGTGTGATATGATCTTGTTGTTTCTATCGTATGAGTACAATTTTAATAATTGTCTTGAGATTTCTATCTCCGATAGGCAAGATAATAGTAGTTACAAACATCTTCGTCTCATTGTTTTTGATTCCTCAATAATCTTCTTCGTTGTGCCGATTAAGTTTATTGTGAGGTGATTGATGAAACTGAGTTGTTCTTCGGGAATATAAGTCTGGTTTTATAAATTGGTTCCCGTTCACCTTGATTTATCAAAAGACGGAACAAAACTCGTAGGTTTATTCGTGGGAGGCGAATTTATCTATTACATGTAGAATTTTCTGTGTGAGACAGATTTGTTTATTAAAGACTTTGGGTCGTAGCAACTCTTAGTTGTGGGTGAGATCAGCTAAGGGAATCAAGTGCGCAGTATGCTGCTGGGATTAGAGGCGTAGGAGCATAATTGTACCTTGGATCAGTGTGAGATTAGTTGGGGTTCAACTACAGTATAGACCGAAGTTAATTTGGAGTAGGCTAGTATTTGTAGCGGCTTAATATAGTGTATGTTTAATCTGGACTAGGTCCCGGGGTTTTCTGCATTTGCGGTTTCCTCGTTAACAAAATTCCGGCGTCCGTGTTATTTCTTTTCCTCATTATTATTTTTATATAATTGAAATAATACAGGTTGTGCGTTATTCAATCCATTAGAATATCCTACCTTATTGGTTGTTGATTTAAATCGATTGACACTTGGATATTGGTCTTTGGTACCATCCAAGTTATCTCTCTTTGATTAGACTCGTGAATCATATGTGCTTGAGTAAATCAAATCGAGAGATTGAGATAATAACTCCTTGAGATATTTTCTATTGATTGAGTCTAGTTGATTCTCTTGGAAAATAACTCGGAGTTGTCCATATAGATTTTTAATCGAAATATTGGGTGAGGTTGTTAGACCCTTCTTTTTCAACAACATCAAAGCTTACAAGTTTCTAAAGGAAATCTAATTTCCCAAAGAAAACTGCTTGAAACTATGAATTTCACAAAGAACACCCAGTGTAGAGTCTTCAAGAATTATTCAAAGAAATACCTAAAACTTTAAAGGAGAGAAAAATAACACAAAGAACCCTATTCCAACTCTCCAATTCGAAAACCCCCTTACACAAAGCAGTGTGCTTCTCTACGAAGAATCACCAAACACTTAATTTGAGAAAAACAATACACATAACCCAAATTCAACATATCAATTAAAAAAATTACCTCCTGTAACAACCAATCATAGAACCCAAAATTCAGAAGCTCCAAAATTGCACAAAGAAAGCCCCAATTCAGATAAAAAACTATTCTGCGAAGAATCCTAATTGACAAAAATTGCTCAAGGAAGAACCCTAAAAGAAACTGGGACTACACCTTAAAATCGGAAGAACAATGTTAGGGTTCTGGACTTTTAAGACAAGTGAAAACTTAACACAATAGGAATAGATCCGGATAAACCCTTTGATTAGGGGTTAGCCACCAGCTCTGTTAATAAAAACTAAGATAAACTGTATTGTTATTGATTGATAAACTTTTACATTAACCTGCTAACATATTTATATGCAGATAAACATGTTACTCAAGTCAGCATTAATTACGGTAACGAATAAGACTCCTAACTAAACTAGATGAATTAAAGGCAACAACCTGTCTAAGGAAATAATAACTACTTAGGGAAATATCAAATAAGGAAAGAACAGAGTAAGGTGTTGGTGCTACAACATCCCACCCCGCCTGAAAAATGACTTGCCTTCAAGTCTGAAAGTCTAGAAAACGATCAATAAGTGCATCCGAATCTTCCCAAGTTGCTTCATCATTTGAATGATCTTTCCATTTAATAAGCCTTCTAGTACCTGCAACATTCCATTTTTTGAACATCTTACGATCCAATATCAACTCAGGTTCCCACTTTTCATAATCCACAATAATTGGTAAATCAGTGTTGACAACAATGGAAGAACCAAGTTTCAATTTCAGCTGAGAAATATGAAAAACTGGATGTATACGACTAGATGCTGGCAAGTCCAATCTATATGCTAATGTACCAATCTTCTCCAGAATGCGAAATGGTCCATAAAAATTTGGAGATAGCTTAGAAAATGACTTGTCATGAACTGTTATCCGTCGATAAGGCGAAGACGTAAGAAAACCCAATCATTAACAACAAAAGAACGTTCAGTTCTGTGCTTGTATGCATAATTTTTCATCCTGACTTGAGCATCTTGTAAGTTGGAGGGAAGAATTTTCAAAATATGATCTCTAGCTCTTAGTAATTTATCTACATCATGCACGAGATTTGTTCCATGATGATGAGTAGAAACTTTTGGAGAAGCTCTATAATATAAAGCCTGATAGGGAGTCATTTTTATGGATGAATGATAACTGGTGTTATACCACCATTCAGCCCATGGAAGCCACTTAGACCAATCTTTTTGTCTAATACTAGTAAAACAACGTAGATAACATTCTAAAGTTCTATTGGTTACTTCGATTTTCCCATCGGTTTGGGGATGACAAGATGAACTCTTACAAAGATGAGTATCTTGCAGAGTAAAGAATGTCTCCCAAATATTACTCATGAAAATAACATCCCGATCACTAACTATTATTTTAGGCATACCATGCAGACGAACAACTTCACGTATAAAGACTTCTGCAATAGTGGAAGAAGTATAAGGATGTGATAGTGCTATAAAGTGAGCATACTTAGATAAACGATTTACTACCACCAAGATGGAGTTCTTCTTGTTGGATAAAGGAAACCCATCAATAAAATCCATAGAAATATCAATCCAGACATCAGTAGGAATAGATAATGGATGTAGTAATCCAGGAGGTACTGAAGCTTCATATTTATTGCACTGACAAACATCACAATGCTGTATAAATGTCTTGATGGAAGATTTCATACCTTTCCAATAAAAGTTTTGCTGAAGTCGTTTGTAAGTTCTCAAATATCCAGAATGTCCACCAATTGGAGTAGAATAGAACTCATGAAGTAGTTTAGCACACCATTCATAAGTAGATACTACAACAAATCGATCTTTAAAACGTAAAACTCCATCAACATATGAGTAATTACGTTTACAAGTTGGGTCTTGGCGTAAATTTTGAATAAGAACTCCTAAGACAACATCTGTATGACATTCTTGAACAATATCATTGAGTCCGGAAAAAATGGGAGTATAGATGGCCAAAATTTGAGGATTATCCACTCTTGATAAAGCATCTATAGCTTTATTTGCATCTCCACATCTATAGATGATTTCATAATCATATCCTAATAGTTTAGATAACCATTTTTGTTGTTCAAGAGAAGACAATCTTTGCTCAAGGAAATATTTGAGACTTCTATGATCTGTGTAGATTTTGAAATGTCTTCCAAGCAAATAAGGTCTCCATTTATTTACTGCAGAGACAATAACAAGCATCTCCTTATCATAGACTAATAAATTCAAATTCTTACCTAACAAAGGTTTGCTGTAATAAGCAATAGGCTTTTTAGACTGCATTAGAACTGCTCCCAATCCATTAACAGAAGCATCACATTCCAAACAAAATTCTTTTGTAAAGTTTGGTAATACTAAAATTGGAGTGCTGGTTAATGCACTCTTGAGTTGATTAAATGTTGTTGAAGCTTGTTCAGACCATTTGAAAGCATGTTGTTTTAACAACTTAGTGAGTGGAACACAAATTTTCCCATAATCTTTCACAAATTTGCAATAATAACCTGCCAAACCTTGGAATCCTCTAAGATCTTTAATGGTAGAAGGAATAGGCCAAATCTTAATGCTTGAAATATTATCTTCTTCCACAGCAACACCTTCAGCTGATACGGTATTGCCAAGATATCTAATAGAGGACTTTACAAAATCACACTTAGATTGTTTCAAAAATAACTTGTGTGTTCTTAGTAAGTCAAACACAATTTCCAAATGCTGAAGATATTCAGATAAAGAGCTACTGTAAATCAATATGTTATCGAAAAATACCAAGATAAATTTTCGAAGGTAAAGTCAAAGCACATCGTTCATTAAACTCTGAAATGTTGTAGGTGCATTAGATAATCCAAATGGCATTACTAAGAACTCATAGTGGCCATTATGTGTTCTGAAAGCTGTTTTATGAATATCTGCATCAAATAATCGGATTTGATGAAAGCCAAAGCGCATATCCATCTTTGAAAAAATTGTCTTTCCATGTAGCTCATCAATCAACTCATCAACCACTGGAATTGGATATCTATCCTTGACAATAACTTTGTTAAGTGCCCGGTAATCAACACACATACGCCAAATAGAATTATTCTTTCTAACTAGTAGCACAGGATAAGAGTAAGGGCTATAGCTTTGACGAATGAAACCAGCTTGTTTTAGTTTAGACACAATTCTCTCAATTTCAGCCTTTTGAAAATGTGGATATCTGTAGGGCCTAACATTTATTGGTGTTGTGTTAGGAAGTAGATTTATGCGATGATCATGAGATCAACAGTGTGGGAGATATGTTGGAGTTTCAAAAATATCTTTATAACGCAAAAGTAATGCTGAAATTTTAGTAGGTACCTTATCAGAAGATGTTGTTGGCAAAGTAGGGTTAAGCCGAAGAAGAAATCCATTGTGTGCACAATCCAAGAATTTCTGCAGTGGAAAACTATTTGAAAGCATGATTGAGGCTGAAGAATTGCCAACCAACAAATAATTACTATTGTTTAACTGAAATTTCATGTGAAGTTTTTGAAAATCCCACATTATTTCACCCAAGGTTTGTAGCCATTGTACACCCAACATAGTATCACATCCATTAACATTCACGACAAAAAAAATCAGTAGTGAATGTATAGTCTTGTAATTGTAGAGAGACATCTTTACATAAACCACTAGTTTCGAGAAAACCACCATTACCAACCATAACTTGTAAGGCAGCACTACTAGATTGATGAGAACCATGTTTTCGAGCAATAGATGGATGTAAGAAATTATGAGTTGAGACTGAGTCAATGAGAATTGTAAGGGGTTCTCCTTGAATATAGCTTGTGACTCTCATAGTTTTAGGAAAGGAAGTTCCCAGAAGAGAATAAAAAGAAATTTGAGAATCCTTAGGAACCTCAACTTCACTGAGAATTTCTTCTGTAACCTGTAGATCGTATATTATTAATCTCATCCTTGTCAGAAGTCATATCCAAAATTAATAATCTTGTCTTATCACATAAGTGACCAGGTGTATAGAGCTTATCACAATTGAAACATAAGCCTTTTGCCCGTTTTTCTCTTTGCTCTTCTAAGGATAACCTTTTAGCTCCTGGAGGTAAAAAGTATCTATTGTATGGGGTAGGTTGTAATGTTGCAGGACACAGAGAATACGAACAAAACAATACTTACAGAGGTATTGATTGTGATGGTGAATGAGAGAATTGGTTTTGTTACTGCAATCAACACAGAGAATTGATGGAGAACGAGAGAAGAAAAAAAAGTAGTGAAGCAATATTAAAATATTATTTTGTTAATTATTATTATTATATTTCTAGGATTCCTACTACCTCCTTATAATTATATTATTATTATTTGTATTTTAGTAATGATATTTTTAGTAAAAAGCTAACTGAAATTCGGATTTATTAATTAAAATAATTTTAGAATAGTCTAGAAATATATTTTAAGATTTTTAATAAGTTAGGAAAGTTTCCTAAAGGTAGTAGATACCTACGGAAACAAGTTTTTTATATTTTTGTTAAGTTTAGGGTTTGTTTGCGGGGAGTTATTATATAAGGAGCTCCAAAAACGAAAATTGGGGGACTCTTTGGATTAATTGAATAATTTTATTTTCTTTAAACTTGTTGAGTTTATTGATTTTTATTTTTATTCATAGTTGGGTTTACCTGAGCTCTGAGTACTTATCTTGTATATATATTCGTTATTCTAGTGAATTAACGAGGTCTAGATAAACCATATCTATAGTCGTTATTCGTTGTGAATCAACAAGTCTAGATAAACCAGTAGATTTTAGGATATATCCATGAAGATCAACTAATTTCTATAATTTGTACCAAATTTATCAGTTACTTATTCTATTTTCATTCCACTGCGACAATTATCATATCTTAAATGCTTCCGATATGCATCAGTTTGTATTAGAGCTAAGTCAATTCCAAGATTAATAAGATGCCACCAAAAGTATAAATCGGTAGTGGTCGGGGTCGATGAGGTTCTCCAGAGCATTAATATAAAAAATAATGGAAGATATCGAAGGTATATTGGTTCGACATAATATTGATGGTATTCTTGATAACGCATCTGAAGTTGACGAACCTACTGAAGAATTTGTTTCTGGAGATGAAGAAGATAGTGACATATTTTCTTCTTCTGTGGTCGAGAGTAAGCTAGTTGTTGGTTATTGTGATACACAAATAGTTTCTCATGTCTACCATAATGAGAGAGATTTTGTTTAATCAACTTATGAAGACCCATTTTGGGTTTCCACCATACCTCATTATTCCACAAGGTGCATAGAGATTTTTTCACGGCATGAATTCATGTGTTCGAAAATTTTCATCAACAAGTTATATGTGTAGAACATGGTACCGGGAATAATCGAGGACAAATCTTCTCCAAAACTGGTAGAATGATGGATAAAGATTTATGGAAAATAAATCCATTATGTTAGAGCATTGCTCGGTCGAACTCACAAGTATTTTTATCTCAAGATTGTTGTAAATATAGTTGTCAAAACTATATCTTGATATCTAGTCTACTAAAGCCAAATTTTCGGATTTAGGATTAGAAGTGTGAAGTTGAGTATTGGACATCACCGAACCCTTGAAGATTGAAGACTGAAGATCAAACAAAGACATCAACGAGGACTTCATCAACAAAGGTATGTGGTTACTGATTTCGTTTGGAATTCTTGTTCAATTCTACCTTTCTAATATATCGAAAAAAATACTCGCTCTATGTAAAAATTCCTATGATAGTAAATGTACATTTATGTACATATATATACTCGAGGTTATTTTAGCCATAATTTCAGTGACAACAACCTTTATCCATAGAAAGTTTCTAATGTTATAGTGAATGAGCTTACACATTCAACGAGCCAAGAATCACTCAATTCCGAGTTATAATAAATATTTATTAAAGGAACAATTATAAGTGTTGTTGTAACAGTTGCAGTTCGTTAGTAGGAAACAAGCCACAAACTGTTTGTAACGGTTCACGGACTTGAGCGCAATTATGTGACTAGGATTCTATTTTAGTCAAGTTTTTAATGTTTCCTCATCTAGGCAAGATGTTTATTCTTCCAAACATAATTAATTGTCATATTAAAGTATTTGTGATATTTTAGAATTCCTTCCTAAGTTAAATTATTATTTATTCAAGATATATTGTAACTTAGGAAAGACTCCCAAAATTAGGAGAGTCCTGAAAAAGGAAAATAGCTTAAACTTGCTTTGGATTCAATCTAACTTAGCTTAGCTTTCAAGATAACTTGTTCACTATAAATAAAGTGTTCGTGAATGCTAAACCTTCAATCCCTTGGAAAATTGGTAAAAGCTTCATAAGTTGTTTTTCACGTCTTCTGTTCTTCGAGAAAATGAGTGAGATAAAAGTCATTGTATTTGTGATCACAAAGTCGAGTTGGCAATAATCTTCGTGATTGTTAAATAACTTGTAATCTAGGTTTTCAACCTATTTTATATTCTAAGGTTCTTCTCTTCTGATATAAGATCATTCAAGAGTTGTTGATCATAAACCCTAGGTTTTGATAGATTTCACTTCACGATCGTATACCAACACTTGTTAGTCGAAATCGAAACTCGAAAGAAAACTCCGATTAATTTATTTTATAAATTCCTTAGAAGTTTTAAAAATATATCTCTAGATTTATTCTAGTTATTCTTGTTGTAGAGATTAGGTTTCTCTTCCATTATTTGAGGAGTATAATAATCCCTAATCTACAAGTTTGTTTTGATATTACTTTTACCTAGTAACTATTTTTCTCAAAACAAACACAAGATCTCCAAAACCTTGATTCACATCTAAAGGGAAATCAAAACCGGTGTTTTGTGGATTTAAAACCCAAAAAGTCTTCTATCGAGTTGAAGAAAGTCTTAGTTGGTGGGACTTCAGCTGAGGAATCAAGTGCGTAGAATCCGGAGTGGTTCAAGAGATGTAAGGAGCGAAGATGCACTTGAATCTATGTGAGACTGGGTACGGGCTCAACTACATTCCAGTCCGAAGTTAATTAGCAGTAGGCTAGTATCTGTAGCGGCTTAATACAGAGCAGTATTCAAACTGGACTATGTCCCGAGGTTTTTCTGCACTTGCATTTTTCCTCGTTAACAAAATTCACGTTGTATGTGTTATATATTTTTCCGCATTATATTATTTATCTTTATAATTGAAATATCACAGGTTGTGCGCTAATCAATTAAAATAGATACATCCATCCTTGTTTGTTGGATACGACTTGATTGATTCTTGGACATTGGTTTTTGGTACTGTCCAAGTTATCTCTTTAGAACTAGGTTCACGAATTTGGTTCTGTATACGTTCTAATTACAAGAGAGATAATCAACCTAAACAATTTTTTAATTAAAAATGTAGTAAACCCACAAGACTTTTTCTTGGAATTCGTATCTTGAAATATAGATTACAAGATTCACTCTTGTTGGAATTCGGTTCACATATATACATATTGTCGAAGGATCATTAAGTTGGTTTACTTCCAATTGTATTAGGTTCTGTCTCATAGATCCGGATGAAAAAATTGGTGGTGTATTTTGATACCCCCTGCATTTTCAATTGCTATCGGAGCAGGAAACCACTTTTTAGACCTAACAAGTCTTTGTTTGTAGCGATCTGATCATACACATATTATTGAATATGGAATGCGCAAAAAGTGATTTTTTTTCAAAGTTTGGATTTACAACTGAGAAAACTGTCGCATCTGAATCAATTTCTGAAACCTTCATGAAATAACCTCGTGTGATAAAGAAATTGTGGATAATTAGGAAACTCATAGAAAAACAGTTGGATGAATTTTCCGATGAAAGTGACTCAGATATTGATAGAGATGTAAATAAGGATATCTCCGAATATGCCAAGTGTAGCGCCCCTACAGCTAGTAGATGACTAATCCAAGAGATTACCTAAATAAAGAGGCACTATGAATCTAAACATATACTTAAGAATTCAATTAAGGAATATGCTACTAAACTTAACCCAAAACTAGCCCCGCTCAGAAATATATATACAAGAACTTCTCTCAAATGATACATATACAATAGTCATTTTTTTTTGCAAATAAAATATACAACATAATAAACATAGCAGAAGTAATCTATCAAACGGATTCAACTCCTCGAAGCTTTCGCTGTGCTACTTTGATCCGTATCTGAAACTGAAAGTGGGAATGGGTGAGCACATCATCCCTAAAAGGGGTGCCCAGTAGGAATAACATTTAACTTTCAAGTAATCATGGCAAGATTTGGAAAAACAATAATATTTTCCCAAAAGTGACCAAGTCACTGAAATAAACAAATATGTATATAGACAAACTCATTATTCAAACAATGTATAATATGGTGTCAACCAGTTACACACCTAGATAACTATTTATATCACCAAAACCTGCTGACCCATAGTAAACATAAAATCCGAATTCATGTAGATATAAATGTGAAGGAGTGTATCCAATATACCACACGTGGAAATTTTTATTTCCCATAACAATTCATAATAACAAACATGACATTAAACGTCCTTTCCAAACCATGGAAAGATTAACATAGTCAACAGAATTATCATAATACAAGTCAAAGAATGCATGGAATGCACAAACTGACAATGCATGAGTTTATTAAATAACGACTTTTGTAAAAGAAACAACAATGGTTACAAAGGAGTCAAATGTATTCCCACCTATTTTGATGACAAGCCACGCCTACCTCGAGATCCGCGATCCAACGGTTCAGCCTTTGAATCGATCGAGGTTAATATAGACTAATTGTTAATCACACAAGAAGTCTAATAATCTAGCCAAAAGGCTCACACAAGAATCATACAAGTTTAACTAACGGTTCTAAGCCCATTATGGTATCTCATTCTATATATACTTTTAACATAACTAAGAGTTTACTAATCCAATTAGGTTGATTCTATAGTCCATCAACTAAGTCTTATAAATATCTACAACTTTGTAGAAGGAACCAAAGACTAATTCGAAACACAAGAGGTCCAAAATATTTAATTAAGAAAACTTCCCTAAGCCCAAGTCCACCAATGTCAACCAACAATCACTAACGGTCAAGGGTCAACTAACAGTCAACGTCCAAGTTCGGGTCAAAGTCTAAATCGGTCTAAGTAAGGTCAACCTGATTCAACCCAGGTTAACTCGACTCAGTCAGATGGTCCGAGTCAAGTAAGGTTAAATCAGTCAGACATCTAACTGGGATGACTAATAGGCATACTTCTATTTCAGACAAACTTCAACTCTAATCTTATATTCTCAACTTCTTGTTTAACAATTCAACTTGAATTCAAATACAACATAACAATGAATCTCATTTACAAACAACAACTAAATTTACCTGCAATTGCAGTAACTATCTTCTCAACTCAAACAAACCAGCACAACTAAACTTCCACTGCATCTCTAAAACTCTCAATTCAACCTTTCTTTTACTTCTCAGTTTCATTATCATTTCTCAGAACCTTGTACTTCACCAGACCATACAAAAACACCAACCTACAATAATATTCATTTACACATGCCCATGCATCTTACAGCACCACCACAGTTAACTCGGCTCAACCACATATCTATATCATAACCATTTCAAGTCCTAAGGCTAAACCCATGCATAATTCTAACACATAGCATCTTCTTAACAACCAACACCACCTAACCTGATCACATCCATAAACAGATTCATACCACAGCAAACTTCATTCACAATTCATTAAAAGACTTATAAATTTAATATTGGAATTGAACTGATTTTCTTATAATAGAAATTACCTAAATCCGTGCTGCTCTGGAAACTGAGGTCGAAATCTTCCTTCCTTGAATCAATTGAACAATCTTCTCAAAACTAAAAACACCCAACTATCTTCATCACCAACAGTTCACAACACCCAAGTTACAACAAAATTTAATCTTTAATTCTTAACTTCATAATCAAATTCACACAATCTGAATAATAAAAATAAAGAAAACTAATTGAATTTACCTTTTCCTCGCCTTCCAGACTTCGACCAAACTCAGCACCAACTACAACTTCAAATAACAAACCCACCAAACCCAAACTCTTTCAATCTCGAATAACACTTCATCCTTGACCCCAATTCACTTAATTAGTCACAACCCATCTCCAATCATTCCTTCAGACTCTCAATTCGAACTTCTACCTCTTCTCTGGATAATTCCACCAAACCCTAATTTTGTTTGATTCTTCGATTCATTTCCAGAACAACTTCCTAATACCAACACAACATCAACCCATTCGATATTCATCCATTACCATCTAGAAATCATCATTATCAGTTCCAAGTGACTTTAACTTTAACTTTAAATCCAAAAACCCTAACTCACTGAATCTATCTGAATATTATTTCTTCTGAATTTAATTCAATTATAGAACTATCTTCGCCACTGAAAATCGATCCTTGATAATTCCCTTCTCATTACGATCTCAAAATCTTGAATTTGATTCACAATTTCTCATCAGCAGGCACGAACAAAGAAGGAAAGAGAAAGAAGAAAAAGAACGAGAGTTTATCCTCTCGACTGGGTAGATAAGACCGAAGTTTCTAAAGGAATCCAACCAAATTGATAAGGGAAGCCAGGTCGGTTCGAGTGTAAAAAGACTTATTAATCTGATGATATCTTCTTCATCCGGTATCTGAATGACACGCTCGAGTAGTCTATTTCGTATAACTTTTTGAGCTCTATCTAATGATACTAATTTCGTATCTATATAGTTGTTAGATTAATTTCTATTAATTAATATTCGTGTTAAACTAATCGAGTTATTAGCGGCTAAGACGTCTCTTGACTAGTCTAATAGCGTTGACGAGCTCAAGGGTCTTTACACCAAGATACTGAAATCTCTTGAAAATAAAAAGGTGACATCTTCTTGCCTCACTTCTATCCTGACTCCTATCTGTCGAGAGAATAAAAAATTGAGAAGATTTTATGGAGGTCTTTATGTTTCGAATCGCTCTAATGAATCGATCGTCAAATATTCTGAGGAACACCTACGTAAGAAGTCACTGGAATGTGATAATATTTATCAACATGTATTTTTTTTTGTGGAAAAGAAACTTGCAGAATCCAAAGAAAGGATTAACTCCCAGCAGATAAGTTTTAATGACAGAAAGAAACGCCTTGAAGCTGATTTAGCTGCTACTCTTGATAAAATCAAGATGTTAGAAGAGGGCTTGAAAAAGTTCAATACTAGCACCAAAAAATTAACCACTATGCTAGGAGGAAGCAAAAATCATCGTGATACACTAGGATTGGTCTATAAGGGAATAGATGCTCCAATTATTAACAAAGAGGTAAAATTTGTCAAGGCTAGTGATTCTTCTCAACCAAAGGTTTCCAATGATGGAAAAAGTGAAATACCTACACTGACAGTTAAGGTTCTAAAGAGCAAATTATATCGACCTCCAAAGCCAGCACACATGAATCCAGGTAATAACATTCCTTATGTTTGCTATTATTACGGAAATAAAGGTCACCTGCAAAGGGGATGTCATTTTCGTATAAGGAATAAAAAATTTCATGATGTTCTTGTTTGGGCATCACAAGAAGTGATCAAACCTGGATTATATGGTCAGGTTAATACCCTTGACATTAAGGGTTGTGAACATCCAACCTTTAGGCAAAGGAATCAGTGTTGTGATAAACCTAAATTTTCCTATAAACGTCATACGAATCCTTATCACAATTATAATGATTTTCAAAACGATAACTTTGTAAAGACTAAGACAAGATCCAATGCTCCAAATTGGAGAAAGACTAACTTGCAAAAGAATAGTCAATTCAATTCTCTTTCGAGAAATCTTGAAAAGGATAATGGGAAGAAGGTTCTGGTTTTTCCTAAACACACTCAGAAGTGGGTACCAAAGAAAGTCAATGAAGCATTGAGTGTGAAAAGGAATAATCTCCCAGAAAATTCCATGACTATGGAAAAGGCTGAATCCATGATGTTGGAAGTTAAAAATTTCTTGGGATAAATGGGTTTAGATATGAATGGATCTAAAAGTGATCTCATTCATGATAATCCAAAAGTGAAACATAAGAATTGGTGTAAGAAGAAACGGAATAAGCCAAAAATTATAAATGCGGAAAATTGTGCTTCAATCGCCTGTGGTGATCAAGACATTGTTCACCTCAACACAATTTGATTGTGTTGGAAGTGTACTCTCACCAATAAATGACCTATAAGAAAGATGGCGAGGAAGGCATAAGAATTAGGGCGCACATATCATGTTGGGTAAGATTTTGAATATCTGGTAAAGTCGTAGGATTCAAAATTGGATTATTCTAAAATGGTATGTTAGTAAACTTAAACAAATTTTATGATTTCATTATTATATATGCTTGATGCCATGATCTATTTATATTCTCTAAGTGTTTCGGTGGAAACTCGGGTATCATCGTGATTGTTGTTTAAAAGTTTACTCGAAGTTTAGTACTCAATATTTCTGAAGACAAGAATTTTTATCTCTACCTTGTTGAGCCTACGCTCCAAAGAGATGATTCCAAGTCAATAGGTTTATAATATTTTGTTTAATGGTTTATGACAATAAAATCTGTAATGGTAGTCATACTTGTTTTCTATGCTCCTTTAAAAGAGTCAATATAGTATCATACAACTCAAGGTGAACCACGTCGTTTGAATCGATATGGGTATCAATACTTCTTATGTTATTTGTAGAGTTCTTATTGTCTATTGGATTCCTTACAAGAGATGAGAACATGATCCATGGGAATTTCTGCATAACAAGCTAAGAAGGATACACAATGGCTAATATCTGATCATAATGTTGATGTTTAAACTTAGGTTATGGGTAGAACTCTCAAGACACGATAATCATGTTAATTCCGGGTGCATCATTCACTTTTAGCTAAGAGATAATGGATCGTAGGTGAAGTATTTTAATAGACAAACCAATGCGGTTAATGATCCATATACCCTGTGTATCATTCATGTCTACCTAACTTGATTTGTGTTTAAGATTCTTAAATATTCAGGTGTGAAGAAACAAATAGTACCATGTCCTATTTTTTTGGTGAATTGCAAATAAGAAATTTCGAGTTAAAGCTTATCTTGTTTAAACTATCGAAAAATATAATTCAAGCAATAGTTGTTCATATTCTTGACAAATATAATGAAGAACAATTTATTGTTAATAAACTAAGACTTTAGTCAAGTTAATCATTTGAAAATAACCCATTTTAATGATGTTCATTTTTAATGTCATTTGGGAATGTTTCGAATCGATTTAGAGAGAAATATATAACTACTATAGATTCGGATACAAGATAGTGTTATTAGTCTTACAAATTGGGAAAACTATTATAAGTTTGAATCCGTGGTACATGTACTCGCACAAGTAGCGGAGTAGCTACATATCGACTTACAGATTTGTGTGATACGCATATTCGTATGCACATCATGGGAAAATCTATTTGTTTCATGATCCGGATAGGTATTCATATTCCTATGAAAACCAATTTGGAATTGTGGTAAAGGAACTAGGTTTAAGTATCCAAACCCATATGAGAACTAATACAATTTTATGTTCCTGAACCAGTATAGTACCCAAACCGGTACACAAACTGAAAAGGTTCTATGAACTCCGAAACCGGTAAAGTCTTAAAGTTTCCAAACCGGTTCGCAAACTGAAAAAGTTCTGCCAGCTCCGTAACTTAGTTTGCACCTAAGTTTGCAAACCGATAGGTGAACATAAAAAGTTTTGTCAACTCCGGAACTCGGTTTTTCCCATTAGTTTGCAAACCGGTTCGCTATTATGACTCAGACGATTCACAAACGACTCATGTATTTGTACTTTGTGAATTTACTAACCATGTTGATTATATTCAAGCGCGATTAAATTATTTCTATGAGGGTTATACATTTGAATAACTCTCTAAAACAATTCTAAGACAACTTTGATCATTAAATCTCTTTTGATCATGATTCATAGTTTAAGTTTTCAGTGTTAGTGAATACAAATATTGCTTGAATGATGTACGATTCTTAATGGGTTTTATATTCTTATATATATGTGCATCTTCTTTTATGTCAAGAAAATCTTTGGTATATGCTTTTGGTAGCCAATCTTGGTGTAAATCCTTACGGAAAATATTAGTTCTTCCGTCTAAAAGTAAATCAAATATTGTATGTTCTTTACAAGTTTATATCTTAGATAATATGATCACGAACCTCATGATCATTCTTGTGTATTGCTTGACTCCCTCGATATATGGTTCGATTTTATCATATTTATATGATTTGAACACCCTCTCATGATGATTTTTCATCAAAAGTTAAAGCTAGCTATTAACTCTTACGTTCTTAATAAACTAAGAGGAGTAAACTTTTCATAATGATAATGGATACAAATTTACTTGTGAATTTGTTAATATCCATATAAATCCTTTACTTGTAGAGGTCGTCGTGTTGTTCTCTTTGTGAATAACATCAAATAGGGGAGAGTACTTAAATGAACTTGTGCTTAATTGCTATATCTTTATATAGGGAATGTGGCTGTGGAATTTTAAAGGGGATGCTTGTATCTTTTTAATCTCCTAGGATGAGCGTTGTAGTTGCAGGAATTCCCACACTACACCCTATTCAAGAATCTATCAATATTTATGACATAATTTGAAGATTAAGAACACTTTTTCATTAATGACCTTAAGGAATTACAGAAATTAAGAACACATAACACTTAACAAAGATTTTTCTCTCTCCTAAAAACTTTCCTAACACTCAAAAATTCATCCCTTCTCTGGAACTATTCACCTCCTTTATATAGGTATTCACATAGTGGATTACAGCTCATGACACTCATTTCTGACTAAGATTCCCTTCAATTTCGGATCTCGATTTCTTGCGATAAATCGCATTTGTGGCACCGCTTTATCTTTCGCAGGTTTTATTGATATACCGCAAACATGTCACACTTTCTTCGTGTTTTGTTGTTTTCAGTCATTACGTCATTGTTTAAGTCATCTTTGGATGTGTCGAGAATATCACCGATGTGCCGCAGAGTAATTCGTTTATTATCGCTGCATCGCAGAACAGTTGTTTATTTCGCAGGAATATTGTTGTGACAATATTCTTCCCCTACATCTTTCCTCTTCTCATATCTTTTCTGCGAAGAAAACAAAGATCATGAGAATTTAAATTTTTTGATTTGCCGCAACTCATATTTTTCGAGAATATCAAATATATCTTGTATTTTCATATTTCCTTTATTTTGACACGTCTCTATATCCATCGCTAAATATCCTGCACATGTTTTTCTTTTCTCCATTTATTCCTTGACATGTATTCTTCCAACCGTTGAGTTCTGACCATTCACGTCCTTTCTTCATTGAATGCACATTGATAATCTCGAAAATTTTCCTCTCTTATAAATATCGTCTTTGCTAATCCCTCTTCTTCTTTTTACTTTCGCTTTTCTTCTCTGCAACTTCACTATTCATCGTCTTCTTCCGCAAATTCCGGATCTCAATTATTCTTTCAGTTTTTCTTCTTTATTCTTCTTTGCCATAACCATCGTTCCCATATTAAGAAATGGCTCCTGCTAAAAAATTAGGTCAATCCACTTTCAAAAAGCACCAGCAGAAGCTTCAATCCTTAGGTTTCACACTTTCTGAAATCCCTGATCAATCTTCAGAATCTGATCTCTCCATTGATCTTGTTTCAAAATTTCCTTCTTCTAACGAGAAGATCCTTGTTTCACTAGGTCAATTAGAAGCTGGCCTTCCTATTCCTCTTTATAACCCAGATCTCCCTCTTTTTTATGAGATTATTTCTCATGCTAAACTTTCATGAGCAATCTCTGCCAACTAAGTGGAGATTGTATTCGCCTCATTCTTGAATATGCTTCCTGTGGAGCTGGTAAAGGATCTATTTATCCTGATGATGCGAAACATCCTGATTATAAGAAAATTCCAATTATTCCAGCGAAATATACCGTGGAAAACTTCTTTGCGAATTATCAAGTGATTCCAATGAAGAAAGAAAGCACGTGTTGGGCTATTCGTTTGAATAGGGATAAAAAAGTTGCGAAAGATAAAATCCTTATGCAAGATATAGACTATCATTCCACAAGAAACAATATTCCACGCTTCTCCAAAGATTATAAATGGTGTAGATTTCCTCTCCTCCTTGAAGGTCCATATATTTCTGGTACTCTTAACCTTCCTGCGAATCCTGCATATCTGCGGCTTATCATCCTTGGATTTTTAATTGTCCTGAAAAGAATTCTGAGGTATATCTCGCGAAGTTAATCATTATTCGCAAATTCAGATAAATATACTATTCTTACTAGTTATTGAATTATTTGTTATCAGATTGGAAAAATGAAGGCTAGCTACATCATTCAAGATCTTGGGAATCCCAATCTCCTAAATTTTTGAAAACCTTCCATGAGATGAAGTAAGAAACATTCTCTTATAACTTTTAACAATATATTGTTGCCCTGTTTCTTATCTTCATGTGTGGTTGTTTTCTAGGAAATACCATTTGTCGTTGGTAGTTGAAGCCAAGGATAAAGGCAAAAAAGTAATAACTCCAAATGAGAGTTATGGCACTTCTCCTCATCGCAATGAGAATCAAACTGCTGAGAGTCCTCCAAAAAAGATAAGAAAAACTCAACCACTTAAAGACATTTCTTCTGTCGTTGAAAAATATAATAAGGTTGAAGAGAGCGGAAAAATAAATAATGATGCTACCATGAGCACCTCTTCATTACGTTTTTCCTCCGCAAGAGTTAGATCTGCGATGGGTCTTTCTCAACCTGAGACTCCTATGGATCAATTGTCAAATATCTTTAGAAATCCCATGTAAGGTATTGGTGATGACGATATTGCTCACGCTTGCAATTATCTCTCAAAAATCTGCGATGCTTCCATCTTAACCAATAATAAATATCTTAAAGGAGTCTCAACAATCATAAATGAGAGATTTATCAATCAGTATTTTTTCTTCATGCACTAGCTTCATTGGTATGCCCCTTCACACTTTTCATGAATTTCAAAGATCTTCTTTTTACCCTTACTTATTTTATCTTATCTGCCACAGACTGCTAGAGCTTCTTTTTTCATTGCTTCGGAATTAGAAAATAGATTATCATTATCACAAAGAAGGCTTACTGATTCACAATCTGAGTCTGCGAAACTTCGCGAAAAGAATAAGCAATACGAAGATGAAATATCCATTCTTCGCGAAAAATGTAAACAATTGGAAGTATCTGGGAATACTGAGCTCCTTAACAAGAATAAATCGCTTGAATTAGATGTTGAAGTTCTTCAACAAAAACTAGCTGACAAGGAGAAGTTCTGCAAACAAATTATTGGTATGATTTATTTTATTTTATTTTATTTTTACTTTCTTCTTTCTTGCTATTTTAGCTTATTTAAACAACCATTTTGCAGATTCCTATAACCTTACTGATGAATCTCTTATTCTTAATTCTTTTGATGAACCCATAGATGAATCCATTCTTCTTCAGCGTCTTAATGACGCTTTAAATAATTATTCTGATGAAAAAATTAATGCTCTATCTATCGATGAACTTAGATTTCACATTTCCCTTATAAGAATGGATTATAGATCTACTTTGAGTATATCCAATAGTTTTAAGACTTGTAGAGATTAATTTGGAAAAAGAATCAAAACCTTGAAAGCCCAAAAGAAGGAACTTGAGAAGGAGAAAGAACGCATTACTCTTCAAGTATTTGAAGCTCTATCAAAGTTCCGCAATGCCCTTATTGACACTTAACTTGAGAGAGATAGACTTAAGGATGAAAATATTGAACTTCTTAAAAGAGAAAAACAGATCCGTTCCCATCTTTTCATTCAAAATGATGATGAATTCGCATGGGCTGCGACAGTTCTCGATAATGCTAGGAAAAACTTAGCAATAGATGTCAGTCTTCACACCGAACAGGCAACCTTGATACAAGAAATGATTCATGAAAGAGAAGGTTATTTATTGCTCCTCTAACATCTTTATATTTTTTGTAAATTCTTGATAAATTTCTAACTTTTTATTGTGTTATCGCAGAATATGAAGAAAAACATGCTAAAAGGATCGCAGAACTTGAAGAAGAAAAAAGTGATCTTGCGAATAATCTTGCTTCCCGCAATGATAAGATCACTAGACTGCGAAAGAAGATAAAAATATCTAACTCCAATTTGCATAGTAATCTTCTCACTGTTCTCAATAACGCTATTGAGAAAGTCTGCAATGATAATAACCTCTCTCTTAGCCTATATCCCTGCCTCTTGGAAAGTATCAGCCCAGATCCGAAGTACCAGTTAATTTCTGGCAAGTGAGCTGATATAGATGAGAATGAAAGCGAAGATGACGAAGAAACTGATGATGAAGATAATAAAGACAAAGATGAAGATAATGGTGAAGATAAATCTCAATAATTTTGCTTCTTCTTTTTGATCTTCGTCTGTATTTTTCTCTTCCTTTCTTGCGATAATTATCTTTGGCAAATTGTATCATCCTTTCCACAAGATACTTGTAACTCTGATGTTCTTCAATATATATAAATTCCCTTTTTGCTTCTATCCATCCGTTACTTATATGAATTTATCATATAATGATGAATAACAATATTTATCATTCTTATACATCGTTCCCATACTTGCCTCTTGTTATTAATCTGCAATATAATAAATGAATTATCGCAAGTATTTCTGCGAACAATTTATTATATGTTTCGGAGACATATCTTTTCTTGTGGTCTTATTTCGCCTTCCTAGTTAAAGGTCTTATTATGCCACCTTTATGCAACAAGATCCCAGGATATTCTTACCTTATATGTAATAATCCATTGATCTTGCCTTATCATTATTTTATTTTCTGCGACAATACGATAAATCTAAGCCATCTTGTGAGAGATTAATTCTCTCTTTGCTTTTTAAGATTTATGACATTGTCGTCTTTGCGATTTATTTCCTCTTATTATTGATTTCATTTATCTCATCTTTTTGATCTTATCGCAAAAACCCATTGACCTCATCTTAACATTTCTCTTTAGGCTTTTTGGCCAGTCATGCGGCAATATGACGGGCCTAAATATTCTTGCGAATATAAAGTCCCATGACATTGTTGTCTCTGTCACGCGACAATATGACGGGCCTAAACATTCTTGCGAATATAAATCCCCATGACATTTCTGTCTTTTTTGATACACAGCTCCCTAATGGAGGGTATCGCCCTTATCTCTCCCCGGTTTCCCCTTCAAGGATTATACATCGGCCATACAAGACTAGCACTTTCCAATCCGGTTCTGCCAACAACCAATTATTTTATGACCTTGTCCTTTATGCCTTATATGGCTTATAGTTACAAGACTTCACCCTAAGTGGGGTTTTCTTGGGCCGAACACATCGTAAGCCAAGACTTGCCATGGATGGCCAGGGTAGGTTCATCCATCCCGGGCACCCACAACCAACCGTGTACCTCGGCGCCTTGATCATACGTTGCATTCCTTAGGAGAAACTCTCGGGCGCCCAACCAGGGTATAACCTTATATAGTTGGGAATCCAAGTTATCTCTCCTGGATGGATTTTATATAATCCCAATCTCCATGACTAGGTTCCAGCAGCGGTATAGCATTTCCCATAGCCATGCAAAGATATACCCCCCTTATGACGCACTTTAAGGACATTGCCTCTTACAGAATAGAATCCGCGAACTAAGGTGTATGCCATAAAAGTTCGTCCCATTCTTATGATAATTGAAAGTAAAGAAGATACCCCCCTTATGACTCACTTTAAGGACATTTCCTCTTACGGAATAGAATCCGCGAACTAAGGTGTACGCCATAAAAGTTCATCCCATTCTTATATGTTTTTAGGCGATTTGCGCCCGTCTTATGCATTTGCATTAAAAATTCTTATATGATTAGAAATCACCATCTCTTTCTTTTTAATAGAAAAATTTCTCATTTTTGAGCAGAATTTTTCTTTTAATATTCGAAATCATCTTGTTTTTTAATTGTTCGCAAAATGATATTGTTGTACTTCTTTTCTTCTGTGACGAATGATTATTCGCAACTTCATCTTTTTGTGCTCCTACGAAAAATGAATATTTCAACTTTTCCCCATTTTTGTATGATTTATCGCCATTGAATGTTTTGAGACAAACTATTCTTGAAATATACCCTTTCCCCGCAATTCTATATTTTCCACCATCAATTTCTCAGCTCTCTGATTTTGCTTCCTGTTATGTTTCCAATTACGATTTCAAGCATTCCTTTCTTCGCAAGTATTAATGTCAACTTCATAACACTTTTTTCCTTCAAACCAATCACCTTTAATTATCCCAATACCATGAGGATGTGGAAATTTTATGCATTGATGATATGTTGATGCTATGCCCAAGATCCCATGGAGCCATGGCCTTCCAATTAAGGCATTGTAAGGAGATTCTATATTCACTACACAAAACTTGATTTTTGAAGATATCTTGTTCAATGGAATTTCCATAGTAATTTCTCCTTTTGGCTTGTTTGCGGTGCCATTAAAACCATAGATCTTGTAAGTTGAAGGGATTAGCTCATCATCTCTTCCACCCATTGTGCGATAAGTATGATAAAACAAAATATCCACCGAGCTACCAGTGTCAATTAGAACTTTATATATTGCCCAGGAATCACTTGTTGCATCATCATCATCATCTTCTTCTCCTCTATATTTTGGATTTATCTCTAATTTCACCACCAATGGATTGTCATGCATCTTCCCAGGCTCTGGTATCTCTTTTGCAGTAAAAGAGATAACTTGTTTCTGCCATTCTTCTAACGGAGAAATCTTTGCAATATTCATCACCTCTCTTCCCTCTATATCCCTTGCAAATACTCTGCTTAGCACATTATCATGGAAATCCTCTATCGTTTTTTGTGAATGTACAATTGAATTGCAAAATAGATTTTTTGATGTAGATCCTACTTCAATGACAAATGTTTCTACTTCTTCGCAACATTAACTCTGCGAATTTCTGGTGCTTGCGGCAATTGCTGTGGTTGTAAATATCTTGCTAAAAAATGATTTAATTTTCCTTGTTCGATCATTCGCAAAATGATTCTTTTCACATTCCTACAATTATTCACAGAATGACCATGAAAATGATGATAAAGACAAAATTCTTGATTGTGATTGTTGGGATGTGGTTCCTTCCCCATGTTCCAGGGTGAGGGTATGTTCTCCATTAAAATAATTGCTTCCCAAATCTTATCTATACCAGTATTTAAAAGGCGGCAATTTGATATCTTCCACATATTCCTCGACCTCTTTGCTCTCTTGAATAATTTCGCTCTCGTCCACCATAAGTTTCCTGCGGTTGATCAAACCGTGGGACCTTATTATTTTTATTCTCTATTTTTCTAATTCCTCTTGATCTCTACTCCCCATTGCTACTATCTTAAGTTGATTATCAGTCTCCATTTTCTCTCGCGGATTTTGGGAAGTACTTGCTACTGTATTAATCATCCTTGGTAACAAACTTCCATTTTTGTGGCTAAACTTGTGCCTATAAGAGTTGGATAAGATTCCATTTCATTTTGTTTTTCCTCTAAAGCAATATATTCCTCTTGCAATTCTCGCAACTCTGTCATAGTGATTGTGTTTTTGACTCTGAAGACCTAGATGTATAATAGATTTGTCGCAAACATAGCATTTATGAAGGACAAAATGAGATATCTTTCATCTACTCTTCCTGCCATTTCACTACACATTGTCCTCCACCTTATGGTTAAGTGCTTCAAACTCTCACCAACTCTCTGTTTTAATCCAAACACATCTTCAATTCTAGGTCGCGCAGAATTATTGCTGATGTAGGCTCCTAAGAAAGTGGTTTGCAAGTGCATAAATGAAGTTATTGTATTCTTGGGAAGACTTTCGAACCACTTCAATGCTTGCAATTAAACTTGACGCAAAATATTTGCACAAAACGACATCATGGTTCTCCCATTGTAGCATACATCGAATATAAGCTTTGATATGTTGGACAGAACACGTAGTTCCATCAAATATACTGGTCAACACCGTTAAATTACATTTTGGAGGTATCGATTGCCTCATCAAGTTGTCTTCTTCCTCCTTCTCTTCTATTATTTATTATTCCTCTCATTTCTGCCAATTCTCATAAAATTTGTTCATTCCTATCAGAATTTTGCTCAATTGTTCTTTTCAACACAACTTCTCCTCCTAATTGTACCTCTTGAGTAAATGGAGTTTTGTACTTACTCAATATAATTTCTCTCGGTATCATCTTTGCTGTGATTTCTCTTCGTAACATTGCCTCATTTCACTTCTATTTGAGTTGTCTTCTAAAGTTTCCTCCATTTTCTTTTCTCAATATTTTGTATATGAAGATTTTGCCTTGCTTCTTCTCTATATGATCTTGAATTTGATCTCATGCTGCTTCTTGATCTTCTGTTTTGCAACCTCAAATTTTCCATTCTTAATTCATGATTTTGCCTTGTAAGATTAGCACGTTCTTCTGCCTCTAACCTTCTTTCTTCCTGTATCCTTTGTCTTAAACCATCTTCCACTTCACGTCCTTCATGAATTAATCCTCCCTCCATTTCTTTATTTCTTTCCTCTTCTTGACTTTCCGCCTCTTCTATCGAATCCGACCTCCAAGTATGCACACTTACTCTATCATGATCCATATTTCTATCTTATGCTCGTATTTGTTGATTTGGTGGTTGGATTGAATTTTCTGCTCCATTTCTCATTCTACTTATTCCTGATTTGTTCCTTAAAGATCCTTCCAATTCACCTGTTCCTTCCCCTGCAATTCTTTTACTTCTTCTCACCGTTGTTGATGGTTCTGATGTATTTCTCCTCATTCTAGCCATTTCTCTTCAATTCTAATAATTTCTTCAAATCTTCAAACTGCAATTTGAAATTTCTCAAGCTTGATTCTCCCTATTTCTGGGCGCCAAAATGTAGTTGCAGGAATTCCCACACTACACCCTATTCAAGAATCTATCAATATTTATGACATAATTTGAAGATTAAGAACACTTTTTCATTAATATGACCTTAAGGAATTTCAGAAATCAAGAACATAGAACACTTAACAAAGATTTTTCTCTCTCCTAAAAACTTTCCTAACACTCAAAAATTCATCCCTTCTCTGGAACTATTCACCTCCTTTATATAGGTATTTACATAGTGGATTACAGCTCATGACGACTCATTTCTGACTAAGATTCCCTTCAATTTAGGATCTGAGTTCTTGCGATAAATCGCACTGTACACTTACCTTTATCTTTCGCAGTTTTTATTGATGTACCGCAAACATGTCACACTTTCTTCGTGTTTCTGTCGTTTTCAGTCATTACGTCATTGTTTAAGTCATCTTTGGATGTGTCGCATAATATCACTGATGTGCCGCAGAGTAATTCGTTTGTTATCGATGCATCGCAAAACAGTTGTTTATTTCGCAGGAATATTGTTGTGATAATATTCTGCCCCTACAAGCGCTAAGTATTTAATACTATGTGAAATCATCTAAATAAGTTGATACGAGGATTTGCAATTTAATTATGTTATTATGTATTATCTCCATCTTCCTTAAAACTGGAGATATCTTTTGGTTGTATTCATTATGATCCCGCGATTTTCGCACCTTTGTTAAATTTATTGACAAAAATGCGGGAGAATTATTTAGTAGTTTCATACTACATACATATGGTTTACGGATCATTATGTAAGGGGGAGTGAATCATTTAAGCAATAGGTTTTACCTATTATGCAAAATATGTAAGTATTGATTAAGGGGGAGAAACATATCACCATAGTATTACTGCAGAGTTGATATACAATTGGACTTTGGATAAAGGAATAATACTATGTTTTTGTATAACAACGAATGAGAATATTTGTTTTCAAAAGTTGTTATCGCTATGGACTCGATTCTTCAACAACGATGCTGATTTGAACACGTTCAGAATCATTGCAACTTGAAATTACGAAGAGTTCAAGGAATTGAAGATGCCAAGGAAATCAAGACATGTTGGATTCAAGAAGTTGCCGAAGATTTATTTTTTATCCAAATGTATTGATAGTTTTGTCATTAAAATTGACAAAGGGGGAGATTGTTAGAGCATTGGTCGGTCTAACTCACAATTTTTGCTATCTCAATCTTGTTGTCAAATTTGGTTGTCAAAACTATATCTTGATTTCTAGTCTACAAAAACCAAAGTTTCGGATTTAGGATTAGAAGTGTGTAGCTGAGTATTGGATATCACCGAGTCCTTGAATATTGAAGACTGAAGACCAAGCAAACAAATCAACGAGGACTTCATCAACAAAGATATGTGTTTACTGATTTCATTTGGAATTATTATTCAATCCTACCTTTTTATTCTATCGAAATAAATGCTCACTCTATAGAACAATTCCTAGGACCGTAAATATACAATTATGTATATATATACTCGAGGTTATTTGAGACATGACTTTAATAAAAACAACCTTTATCCCTAGAAGGTTCTCTTGTTATAGTGAATGAGCTTACGAATTCAACGAGCCAAAAATCACTCAATTCCGAGTTATAATTGAGTGATCTATTAAAGGAACAGTTATAAGTGTTGTGTAATTGAGTGATTTATTAAAGGAACAGTTATAAGTATTGTTGTAACTGTTGCAGTTTGTTAGTAGGAAACAAGCCACGAATTGTTTGTAACGGTTTACGAACTTGAGCACAATTACGTGACTAGAAGTCTATTTTAGTCAAGTTTTTGACGTTTCCTCATCTAGGCAAGATGGCTATTCTTCCAAACACAATTAATTGCCATATTAAAGTGTTTTTGATATTTTAGAATTCCTTCCTAAGTAAAATTGTGATTTATTCACAAAAGTACAATTTATGCTAAAGTAATTATTTATGCAAGATATATTGTAACTTAGGAAAGACTTCCAAAATTAGGAGAGTCTTGAAAAAGGAAAATAGCTTAAACTTTCTTTGGATTCGAGATACCTTAGCTTAACTTTCAAGCTAACTTGTTCACTATAAATAAAGGGTTCGTGAATGCTAAACCTTTTATCCCTTGGAAAATTGGTAAAAGCTTCATAGGTTGTTTTCCACGTCTTATGTTCTTCGAGAACAAGAGTGAGATAAAAGTATTTGTATTGGGGATAACAAAGCCGAGTTGGTAATAATCTTCGTGATTGTTAAACAACTTCTAATCTAGGTTTTTAACCTCTTGTCTACTCTATGGTTCTTCTCTTCTGATATAAGACCATTCAAGAGTTGTTGATCATAAACTAGGTTTTGATATATTTCAGTTCACGATCGTATACTAACACTTGTTAGTTGAAATCGTAACTCGAAAGAAAACTTCGATTAAGGTATTTTATAAATTCCTTAGAAGTTTTAACAAGATATCTCTAGATTTATTCTAGTTGTTCTTCTTGTAGAGATTAGGTTTCTCTTCCATTATTTGAGGAGTATAATAATCCCTAATCTACAAGTTTGTGTTGATATTACTTTTACCTAGTAAATGTTTTTCTCAAAACAAACACAAAATTTCCCAAACCTTAATTGACATTTAAAGGGAAATCAAAATCGGTGTATTTGTAGATTCAAAACCCAAAAGTCTTCAATTGAGTTGAAGCAACTATTAGTTGGTGAGATGTCATCTAAGGGAATCAAGTGCGTATAATACGGCGTGGTTCAAGAGACGTAAGGAGCGCAGCTGTACCTGAATCAGTGTGAGACTGGGTTCGGGCTCAACTACATTCAAGTCCTAAGTTAATTGGTAGTAGGCTAGTGTTAGTAGTGGATTAATATTGAACGGTGTTCAAACTGGACTAGGTGGTGTTTTTCTGCACTTGCAATTTTCCTCATTAACAAAATTCTCTGTCTCTGTATTATTTCTTTTTCCGCATTATATTGTTTATCTTATAATTGAAATATCACAAGTTGTGTGTTAATCAATTAAAGTAAATACATCCATCCTTGTTTGGTGGATACCACTTGATTGATTCTTGGACATTGGTTTTTAGCGCCGGCCAAGTTATATCTTTGGAATTAGGTTCACGGATTTGGTTCTGTAAATGTTCTAATTACAAGAGAGACGCAAGTGATTCGATAATCAACCTAAATAGTTTTTAAATTAAAACTGTAGTGAACCAAAAAGACTTGTTCTTGGAATTTGTATCTTGAAATATAGATTACAAGATCCACTATTTTTGGAATTCGGTTCACATATATACATATTTTTGAAGGATCATTAAGTTGGTTTACTTCCAATTGTATCTGTCTCATAAGTCCTAACGAAAAAGTTGGTGGTGTATTTTGGAAAGAGCAATTGGGGGATATCAAAACTAATTGGGGGATATAGCTACATGACAAAAATGGTGTCCTAATAGCAATTTTGGGTGACCCTCGATGTAATTATTTTTTTAATTCCTAATCTAGCCCTCACTAATCCTTATTAGTGATTAATTTTAATTAGTAAATTCTTAAGTATTTGGGGGATAGATTAGCTTGATTTTTTATTTTAATTTGTGCGAGTGAGTAGTAGAAGGAGGGAAAAAAATTTAAGTGGATTTTTTTTTTGAAAATGGAAGATGATTGTGATGAGAGAATTGCTGCTAAGAGGTTGAAAATTTGATTTTTTTTCTTTGAATCCACCATTGTTGCAGCTAAAAAATATCGGTGCCGGCATGGTATTCAACCAAAAAACCATGCCGGCATTTATTGGAAATTTTCAAAAATTGTTTGCCACTATCCGGGGGGGCAGGTGATTCTCGAGCATGCTGGTTGGTACCTGTGCCGGCATAGTATGTTGCTTAAATTTCTATGCCGGCACAAGATGAAAAGTATCCAGAAACTTGATTTTTTTTTCACTTGACTACCGGCATTGATAGGAAGTTCTCGAGCATGCCGGCACCATTTTCCGGCATATGGTCTTCATCAATTCCTACATGGTCTTCATCATTTTCAACATGATCTTCATCACATCCGTTTTGAATTTTTTCTGGTTTTACTGCCGGCACAGTTAGTTGATTATCGAGCATGCCGGCACTTGACTACCGGCATGGTCTTCATCTTTAATTTCTATGCCGGCACCGTTTTCCGGCATGGTCTTCATCCATTCCGGCATGGTCTTCATCACTTTAAGCATGATCTTCATCACTTCCGAATTAAGAAAAAAAAATTGTTTCCAAAGTGAGGAGCCGGCAGAGAAGGAGAAGATAATTTGATAGGGAGTGGGGAGAGTTTAGAATTTCAAAGGGAATGAGGTATATTTGGGGTTTCATAACTCTAACCCTAAAAGAGATTAATAAGAAGTGGAGATGCATATAGGGGATATGATTTTGTTTTTTGATTTTAAGTTTTTGATTTTTATTTTGAGGGAAGGGTATTTTAATATTTTCATAACCAAAAGTCACCCCTTAGCACACACCATGTGTAGTTGCAGGAATTCCCACACTACACCCTATTCAAGAATCTATCAATATTTATGACATAATTTGAAGATTAAGAACACTTTTTTATTAATATGATCTTATGGAATTACAGAAATCTAGAACACAAAACACTTAACAAAGATTTTCTCTCTCCTAAAAACTTTCCTAACACTAAAAAATTCATCCCCTCTCTGGAACTACTCATCTCCTTTATATAGGTATTTACATAGTGGATTACAGCTCATGAAAGCTCATTTACAGCTAAGATTCCCTTCAACTTCGGATCTGAGTTCTAGCGATAAATCGCAGCAGGCACCGCCTTTATCTTTCGCATGTTTTATTGATATATCGCAAACATGTCACACTTTCTTCGTGTTTCTGTCATTACGTCATTGTTTAAGTCATACTTGGATGTCTCGCAAAATATCATTGATATGTCGCAGAATAGTCATTTATTATTGATGTATCGTAGTACTGTTGTCTATTTCGCAGGAATATTGTTGTGACAATATTCTGTCCCTACATCTTGCCTCTTCTCATATCTTTTCTGCGAAGAAGATAAAGATCATGAGAATTTAAGCTTCTTAATTTGCCGCAACTCCTTATATTTTACCCGACAAAGTTCCCTACTTTATGCTTTTACTATTGACACGCATCGATATTTTACCGTTTTACCCGGTTACCCATCCTTCATCTATAAATACCATTCCACTCGAGTGTATTTCTTTCTTCTTTCACCTTCTCTTTTTTCTTTAAAATCTTTTTTGTCTGCAACTTTTTCTTTCCTGGTATTCTTCCTGCTGCTGCTTTAATGGAGACTCAAAGGTATGTTCTTATTTTCCATCTTTTTTGTTATGTTTTCTTTATTGCCCTCTTTTCTTCATAATCCCCATATTCTATCATCTTTTTCAGTAACACCACTTCTCAAACCAAAATTACTATCAAGAACCCTAACCCTAAGGGTTCTCAGAAAAGCGCGTTGGGAAGACGAAGAGATCTGAGAATGATAAGGTAGTAAGAAACACTTATTCTTTTGAAATAACAATATTGTTGCCTCTGTTTCTTACCTACATTATTATTCGCAGAACGAAGAGAATGTTCCCAAACCTCTTAAGCGTTCGCGTCAAGTTAAAGCTCTTTCAGATAAAGTGGATATTCTCGAATTTTTACCTGCAAAACATGTCCCATCGCAAGATAAATCTTCTTCTTCTCCTTGCGTGAATCTCAATACCCATATTATTTCTTCATCAACCTCTAATGAAGTTATCAATACTAACATTCCTATCTCTGATAATCCCGACATTTTGGAAACTGCGATAGATGAATCTATGATAATTGGAAATAAATCTGCGACAAATAAAGCTGCGGTGAATGTAACCAACGTAAATGAAACAACAGTTAAAGAGGCTGCGGCAAATAAAGTCGTAGATAATGAAACTGTGGTAAACAAAGCTATAATAAAGGAGGTTGCGGTGGATGATGATGCGGTGAATGAAACTATAACTGCGACCAATCAAATTCCTTCTTCCACTCTTACTATTTCCAAATCCTCTTCTTCTACTTCTCTTCCTTCTTCCCAAGAAATAGCAACAGGGGTTGAAGCTGCTTTTCAAGTATTATCTGAAGTTTTGAACGATGCTATGAAATCTTCTTCAGATCCTGCGAGACAAGGATATTTATATGATTCTAAGCAAGCATCTTGGGTCTTGCGGTTCTTCATCTTCGTTAACTTCTTTAGAAGATGAGGTTGAAATTTTGAAGAAGAATCTTCAAGCCAAAACTTTGGAGTGTGAATTTCTCGATCATAAGCTTCATAATTCTGAATTAGACTGTGAAATTCTTCGCAGCAGAAATGATGATCTAAAAGGTATAACTTTCTTGTCTTTACTTTTGCCTCTGTAAATCCTTGATTTTTATGTACTCAATTTTCCCTTATTTATTTGTTGATGTATATTTAGCTTCAAAACATAACCAATTAATGAAGATATTTGAGTGGGAAACAATCGCTGAGGAAGCCCACACTGGGAAAGAATCTTGGAAGAATCAATTTGATAATTTGAATATTCTTCATACATATTCACTTGACGAGATAAATAACCTTAAGAATGAGAACAACCAACTAACTCATGAACGCGATCAACTAATTCATGAACGGGATCGTCTAAATAACGAAGCCTCCCAACTTTTATATTCGATGAATCAAATTAATTTGAGGTTGGAATATTTATCGGATGAAAACAGAGTTTTATCTCAAGAGAAACGTAGTTTTGTAGATACAACAAAGGCTTATTCGCAGCAACTAGACAATCTTCAAAAATTGTGTAAGGACCAAGAGCAGTCCCTTCGCATACTGAAAGATGAATTTAAAAAGAAAACTGAATCATCTACCGCTGAACAAGAGAAGCTTATTAAAGGAAGATTAGCTCTAAGTGTAAAAGTCAACAATCTCAAAGATGATTATTCTCGACTGAAGGAAGAAAATGTTTATCTTCGCAATTATGAAAAAAGCATAAAATCACGTTTAAAAGGTAAGATTGGGGATAGTTTTGATGATGCCATGGACCGATGGAAGGGTTGCTTCTTTACTATAATTCACACTTTATCTTCTCAAAAGGAAGGTAGTCATTTTGACTGCCTCATCTATTAATTACTTCATTGTATTTTCTCATCTTATTTTTCGCAAAAATTCTCTCTAACATGCAATTTTTCTTTCGCAGAATCTGAGAAGAATCTTCAAGATCCAATTTCGGATCTATCTATGAGATTAGCCAAACTTCGCAAAAAGAACACCGCGCTTTCCAACTCTTATAACAGGGCATTGAGAAGATTTGAATATCTTGAATATTTTAAAGATATAAAGATCAGAAATCGGGAAAAGAATTGCCTCCGCAAATCTCATTTAGGCGCTGAGGTTTTCATAAATAATGTTCTACTCTCTCATTCTCTACCTCCTATAAAGATCAAACCTTTAGAGATAGATGATAATGAAGTTCCCCATCCTATAGATGAAGATCTGAATTATTCAAGTAATGAAGAAGATTTTTCTGAAGACAAACAAAATCCACCTGAGAACGAAGGAAACCCTCTTAATGAAACAGAAGAACAAGATCCTCCTCATGAAGAACAAAATCCTCCTCATGAAACAATCATTGGTGATGGAGAAACTCATACTGAAAAAGATGATACTGGTGAAGATAATAGTGGTGAACAAGAATGATGAAATTAGAGAAAAATATTCTTTAAATTATCATGTATTCCTGCGAGATGTTTCTGATTCTGCGAATCATTGTAATTTCCGAATTTTTCTTCTTCCTGCACTTTTTGCGAAACATTGAAGTTCTTTGTAACTCAATCACCTGCTCTAATTTATATATTTTTATTAATTCTGAATCCAATCTTCATAAACTTGATTATCTTCCTTCTTTTTTATTATTTTGATTCTTCTCAAGGGAGATAATGAAATGTTATTTTATAATCCCCATATTCGCCCCTCATAATCTTCCTTGTGAAGTATTTTATTTGTTACCCTTGTAAGAAATCCCATGCTTTCCTTTTGTTACCAATTTGTAGTATTATCGCAAATATTTCTGCGAAAAATTTGTTATATGCTTCGCAGATATAACTTTTCTTGTGGTCTTATTTCGCCTTCCTAGTTAAAGGTCTTATTATGCCACTTTTAAGCGACAAGATCGCAGGACATTCTTACCTTTATACGTAATAATCCGTTGATCTTGCCTTATCATTATTTTATTTTCTGCGACAATATGATAAATCTAAGCCATCTTGTGAGAGATTAATTCTCTCTTTGCTTTTTAAGATTTATGACATTGTCGTCTTTGCGATGAAATCGCAGGACATCTTTGCGATTTATATCCTCTTATTATTGATTTCATTTATCTCATCTTTTGATCTTATCGCAAAAACCCATTGACCTCATCTTAACATTTCTCTTTAGGATTTTTGGCCAGTCATGCGGCAATATGACGGGCCTAAATATTCTTGCGAATATAAAGTCCCATGACATTGCTGTCTCTGTCACGCGACAATATGATGGGCCTAAACATTCTTGCGAATATAAAGTCCCATGACATTGCCGTCTTTTTTGATACACAGCTCCCTAATGGAGGGTATCGCCCTTATCTCTCCCCCTGGTTGCCCCTTCAAGGATTATACATCGTCCATACAAGACTAACACTTTCCCATCCGGTTCAGCCAACAACCAGTTATTTTCGCAGCCTTGTCCTTTATGCCTTATATGGATTATAGTTACAAGACTGCACCCTAAGTGGGGTTTTCTTCGGGCCGAACACATCGTAAGCCAAGACTTTCCATGGATGGCCAGGGTAGGTTCATCCATCCCGTGCACCCACAGCTCAACCGTGTACCTCGGTGCCTTGATCATACGTTGCATTCCTTAGGAGAAACTCTCGGGCGCCCAACCAGGGTATAACCTTATATAATTGGGAATCCAAGTTATCTCTCCTGGATGGATTTTCTATAATCCCAATCTCCATGACTAGGTTCCAGCAGCGGTATAGCCTTTCCCATAGCCATGTAAAGAGATACCCCTTTTATAACGCACTTTAAGGACATTGCCTCTTACGGAATAGAATCCGCGAACTAAGGTGTACGCCATAAAAGTTCGTCCCGTTCTTATGATAATTGAAAGTAAAGAGATACCCCCCTTATGACGCACTTTAAGGACATTGCCTCTTACGGAATAGAATCCGCGAACTAGGGTGTACGCCATAAAAGTTCGTCCCGTTCTTTATATGTTTTTAGGCAATTAGTGCCCGTCTTATTTGCATTTAATTTTTTAATTATCTCGCAAATTATTGCGGAAAATAATTTTTATATTCAACCAGCTTTGTTCTTGTAGAATATCTCTTTTATTCTCTCGCAACTTCTTGCGTGTGATCCATTGATTCTAGTCTTTCAAATCTTTACTGATAATATTTTCTTAGATATTGTCTATTCCATGGTCTGCCAAGTCTTTGACCCATGTCTCTTCCTTCGGGATCCATTAGTTTATATGCTCCAGTTCCAATTATTTCTTTGATTATATATGGCTCATCCCATTTTTTCGCTAATTTTCCTCCATTCTCTCGCTGATATTCTGGTGTTTCTCGCAGAACTAGATCTCCAACTTGGAATTCACGCTTCTTTACTCATTTATTATATTCACGATCTAATCTGCGATGGTAGTTCTCCATATGTTGTAATGCCTTTTCTCTATTCTCTTCTACCTCATCAAGTTTGTCTAGAATCATACCTGCACTAAGATTTTTTTCCCAAGCTTCTCTTTTAGTTGTAGGAATAGCGACTTCTGTTGGTAATACTGCCTCAACCCCATATGTTAAACAAAAAGGTGATACCCCAGTTGCTTCTCTTCGTGTTGTATTATAAGCCCAAAATGCATTATGGACTTGTTGACACCACGTTTTATGATGCCATTCTAATTTCTTTTTGAGAATATCTGCAATTGTTTTGTTAGTTGCTTGACTTGACCATTTTCTGCGGATATAGAGGAGTTGATTTTCCACACTTTATCTTGAATGCATTAAGTAACATCTCTATATTTTGTCCTTCAAATTGCTTTCCATTATCGACACTAATTCTTTGGAATTCCAAATCTGCAGATGATATTCTCAAATATAAATGTGAAAATGTCCTTATCACGAATATGTTGTACTGCCTTAACTTCCGCCCATTTTGTGAAGTAATCTGTTGCGAAAATTAAGTATCTCTTTTGCCCCGTTCCTGGCACAAATGGTCCCACAATATCTAAACCCCACTTTCCAAATGGCCAAACATTTTTTGAAGATGTTAACGTTTCACCTGGTGCATGTATTCTTTTTGCAAATCTCTGACATTCCTCGCAACTTCTTGATAAATTCTTTGCATCTTCATGCATATATGGCCAATAATAACCTTGCATTTTCGTTTTGTATGCTAAAGATCTACCGCCGCCGTGATTACCAACATCCCCACTATGTAGCATTTTTAATATTTGTTTTCCTTCTTCTAGTGTCAAACATCTGAGGGAAGGCCCATTTAAATATTTTCGATACAATACCCCATCTCTTAACTCATAATTTGTTGCTCTACTTTTTAATTTATGTACCTCCAATCTGTTCCTTGGTAACTCCCCCTTGCTAGATATGCGTGAATTTCCGCATGCCAATCTGCGTTAATTCGGCTTGATTCTTCGCCATTATTTTCTACTACCATTGCCTCATCTTCCTCTTCTTTTTCTTTAACAATTGATGGTGCTATTAATGTTTGTATTTTTATATTTCTCGCAGTCGGATCTACCATCATACTTGATATGAACGCAAAATCATCTGCAAGTCTATTATCTCTTCTTGAAATATGCCTCCATTTGAGTCTTGGTATTTTCGCAGATAATTCTTCTACAAGTTTCTTATATTTTCTCAAAGATAAATCATTAGTTGCATATTCCCCTTCAATTTGGCGAATAACCAATTGTGAATCACTGGTAATTCTTGCATTCTCTATCTTCATTTCTATCGCAAATCTTAAGGCATGTAATACAACCTCATATTTTGTCTCATTATTGGTAGATTCGAATTCCAATCGAAATGCGAATGCCATTTTTGCACCTTCTGGTGAAATAAAAACGACTCCAAATCCATTTCCTTCTCCATTAGATGATCCATCCACTAATATCTCCCATCTATTTGGTTCTGTTAAAAGATCTCTAGGATCCCCATATTCTTCTTCTATATCCATCATATCTTCTACAGCTTCCTCATCCTCCAAAGGAAACTCCGCGAGAAACTCTGCGACAATTTGAGATTTTGGCGAAGATAAAATTGCATATTGGATCTCAAAGTGCCCCACTTGTGCATTCCATCTTTCAACTCTGCCTGATCTTTTTGAATTTTTTATTACTGACTCGATTGGTACTTTTGTTAGTACTTTGATTTTATGCGCTTGGAAATATATGCGAAGTTTAGAAGCTGCATAAACTAATGCCAAAATTAATTTTTCAATCTTCGAATAATTTTTCTCCACAGCATTAAACGTTTTGATGATGTAGTAAATAGGTTTTTCAACTCCTGCATCATTTCGCAAAAGTATTGCACTTAAAGCATGTGGAGTTGTCGCAAGATATATCAGCAATTCTTCTCCTGGTTCAGCCTTCTGTAATATGGATATATTCATCAAATATTCCTTAACTCCTTGAAAATTTTTCTCACATTCATCTGTCCATTTAAATTTTGTTCCCTTCTTTAATATGTTGAAGAAATGCTTGCACTTATCTGATGACCGCGAAATGAATCTTCCTAGTGAGGCTAAAAGCCCATTCAATTTTTGCACATCTTTTCTTTGTTGCTGGAGTTGGCATATCCCGAACTGCTTGCACCTTTTCAGGGTCAACTTGTATTCCTTCTTTTGATACGATATATCCCAAGAATTTCCCAGATGATACTCCGAAAGTACATTTCTCAGGATTTACTTTAATATTAAAAAGCCGCATCTGGTCAAAAATTTCCCTCAAATCTTGCACATGATTTTTAGCTTCTTTACTTTTTACCAACATATCATCCACATATACCTCTAAAGTTTTATGTATCCATTTTGCGAATACTTTTTCCACCATTCTTTGGTATGTTGCCCCTGCATTTCGTAACCCAAAAGGCATCTTTGTGTAGCAATATAATCCTCTGGGAGCAAAGAATGCAGTATGTTCTTGATCTTCTTCTGCCAGCGGAATTTGATTATAACCCTTGTATCCATCCAACGAAGATATTCGATCATTTCCTGCGGAAGATTCCACCATCTGCGGGATATCTGGTAAGGGAAAACTATCTTTGGGACAAGCTTTATTTAAATCAGTAAAATCGATGCAAATTCTTATCCCTTTGTTTTTCTTGGGAACTACTACCATATTGGCGATCCATTCTGGATACTTCGCTTGCCTTATAATTCCTGCATCAAGCATCTTTTGTAACTCTTCCTCTATCTTAGCATGATAAGTAGTTGCAATCTTTCTTATTCTTTGTTTGATTGGTCTCATATTTTTGTTAATCTCCAATCTATGGCACGCAACAGATGGATCTATTCCAGGCATCTCATCCATATTCCACGTAAAAATATCTTTGTATTCTCGCAGAAGATTTACAGTTTGCTCTTCTTCCTCCACATCCATCTTAGTTCCAATTTTCAGCATTTTTGGGTCTTCTTCACTTCCAACATTAACTTCTTTTGTTGGTTCTCACTTGTATAACTAGCTTCATTCTCTCCCATTGGTGTTGGTGTCTTTATTATCTCCACTGGTTCATCATCTTCTTGCGATACATCGCTGAATATTCCTTTTCCTTCTTTTGATTTTATCATGTAAATCTTGAATTCTTCTTCTTTCTTTTCTTCTCTCCTCATTTTTCTACGCTGTTTTCGCAACTGAATTTGATTTTCACAATTCCTTACTTCATTTTGGAAACATAATGCCGCATAATATGCATCTCCTTTAATTTCGCCAATTCCACTAGGCATATGGAATTTTAAACATTGATGTAGAGTTGATGATACATCCTTGATTGCATGTATCCATGGTCTCCCCAACAGCATGTTATAAGGCGATTTCATATCTATCACACTCAAGGTGACCTGCGTTTCTATTTCCCCCAGTGGAATTCGTACTACAATTTCACCTTTAGGTTTTGTTAAAGATTTTCCAAATCCGTGAATATGATATGTTGGACTAAACATTTCTTCATCTTTGTATCCCATTTTCTTGAATGTGCGGTAAAACATTATATCCACAGAACTTCCTGTGTCCACCAGAGTCCTATTCACAGCCCATTCTTCTGTAGATCTTACTGATTTCTCTTTTCTTGTTGGTGCAACAGACACTGTGATCACCAATGGAGATGTATGACTTAAATTCCCTTTAGGAATTTCTGCTGCTGTAAATGTAATCTTCTGTTTTTCCCAATCTTTTAGCGGTGATGCTTCATCTACCGTCATGATCTTCTTTCCTTCAAAATCTCGTTTGTGTATCCTTCCTTTAATATCTTCATGGAATTTGTCTATCATCATCTTTGTTATTACATCACACTCCAATTTCTTTTGATTATCTTTGATTTCAATCATCTTCTCTTCCACCAAAAGTATTCTTCCAATTCTTGAATGATTTCTTTCTTTTACCTAGCTTTTACTATGATTTTCAACTCTTCAATCCCTATTTATGGGCGCCAAAATGTAGTTGCAGGAATTCCCACACTACACCCTATTCAAGAATCTATCAATATTTATGACATAATTTGAAGATTAAGAACACTTTTTATTGATGTATCGTAGTACTGTTGTCTATTTCGCAGGAATATTGTTGTGACAATATTCTGTCCCTACACCATGGGTTGGGGGAAGTAATTCATATCCCCTAATTAATTCTCATATCCCCCAATTGCGCGTTCGTATTTTGGTAGCCCCTGCTTTTCACATTATATATTATTATTGTTATTATTTGTATTTTGGTAATGATATTTTTAGTAAAAAATTAATTAAAATTCGGATTTATTAATTATTGTAATTTTAGAATAGTTTAAAATCTTATTTTAAGAGTTTTAATAAGTTAGGAAAGTTGCCTAAAGGTAGTTGATACCTTCGGAAACAAGGTTTTTTATATTTTTGTTAAGTTTAGGGGGAGTTATTATATAAGAAGCTCTAAAAACGAAAAATGGGAGACTCTTTTGATTAATTAAATATATTTTTTTCTTTAAACTTGTTGAGTTTATTGATACTATTCATAGTTGGGTTTACCCGAGGTCTGAGTACTAATCTTGTATCTATAGTTATTATTCTAGTTAATTAATGAGGTCTAGATAAACCATATCTATAGTCATTATTCATTGTGAATTAATGATGTCTAGATAAACTCGTGGATTGTAGGATATCTCCATGATGATCAACTAATTTCTATTAGTTCTACCAAATTTATTAGTTACTTATTTTATTTTCATTCCGCTGCGACAATTATCATATCTTAAATGCTTCAGATCTGCATCAAACTATAAAACATATATGAATATCTTTTTTTATTCTCAAGATATTTATAAGGGCCGACAAGATTTATTCAAAGATACAAATTGTTAAGAATATATACAAGTATTTAGTTATCTCAAAATCCTATAGGGACCTGCGACCCTATATGCCCCCTTTGTATTTGCCCTTGCAACCGGGTGAAACCATTGAAGCGGCCCATCATCATCAGGCTTCTTAACCATTTATCTCGATATATCATGATAATCTTTTACAATACTAGTTCTATATCCATCATCTCGTAAAACTTCCACCTCTTGACAAAAATTGTGGCAGTTATAATAGGAGACACGTGGTCGTTTAAGATTGGGTGAAATAGACCTTTTTTTTTTTTTTTTTTTTTGCTATAGACGATCCGGATCCATCTCTAATGAAGATGTTATGTTAGAGAATTTCTTAGTCAAACCCTCCAAGTGTGAGTATGTCAAGGTTTGTTGTTATATTTTTAGTTCCAAAACTCAAGGTTGCTTGATTAGATTACTAGAGTCAACTTTGTTATGTTAGACCATGAAGTCTAAAATTGTTGAGACATACAAGTATTAATTACTCTAAAGAACCTGGAGAATACATAGACGTATCGACATCAACGAACACATCATCCTTTTGTTCGAGGATAGTAATACAAGACTTGTCTTGTTTCCATTTCTATCTACGATACTTTGAAGTCACTTAGATTGAAAACATAACACTCGAAGTTATATATATGAAACTCTAGTATTAGATACTTGATCATTTCATTATGATCAAAGTGTGGCGAAACTTCTTCCCCTCTTCCCAATTCTTCCCTCGAAAAACTTTATGAGAACCGAAATTTAGAATTTTAGTTGAGTAAATGTACTTTAGGAACTTGTATTATTGAGTAAATTTGTCTCTTACACTTTAGCCCTCCCCTTACATATAAGTTGTAATTTTACCAACTATTCGCAAATGAGAATTTTTTCGGATGGTGAAGATTATTTTCAACTCCGAATTTGCGGCCATACACCATTTGTATCTAACTTCAATTACCTTTCATGCCAACCAAAATAAATGAGTCGTGATAGAAAGCACATGTTTTTTTGGTATTAGCATTTACATGTCCATATATATATATATATATATAAACTTAAAACTCTATACGTTAACCGTGAACTTAAAAAAAAAATTTAGATCTTTTCTTTTTGATCGGTAATTTTTTTTGCGCTGGCGAGTTTCGAACTTAGATCACTGATATCATCACCCAGTGACTTTACCACTGTAAAATGACAAAAAGGATAGATTTTTACAATTCACTACCTGCGGAAAGAATTAGTAGGGAGAGTTGGAGGAAAAAAACAAAAAAAAACCAAATTTTAGGGTAGTAAGTATGTTGAAATGGGCTTTAGAACCCATAACATAAAAAATAACTAGGCTTCGCAGCCATCCCAGCAGGACACGCAAATGTCCACCCTTTCCATGGGAGGCGCTTTGAGTTGAAAACATGGAAACTTCACCAAATGGCACACTTCGTGCCAATTGTCACACACCCATTTAATCTCCTAAATTTTTCATGGGACATGACCGGCAATACTCTGTGGTTTAGTGAATCAACTTCATCCACGAGTACTCAGCCTTGCATACTTGCATCAAAGTATGCATCTTCCTTCACTTATAAGGCATTATGCAACGGAAGTCTTTTCTTATTTATCTCTAGAAGAGGTTTTCCATGCATCAAACCAATTGATCAACTCACAAAATCAGCAACATCATAAACACAATGACATGACACAATTAACCCATTTTATTGCATCAAAGGAAGATTACAAAACTCATCCATCACATGGACCAAAACAGGTCATTCACCCAATGAGTGAATGCCTAAAACTCTCCTACAATCAGTGGTTCTTATCTCAATTGAACAACACCAATCTTATTGATCCTAAGCTATTTATACATGCTAAAGATCAGACCAAAACTGTGTGCAACTGCTTGCACATCCTACAGACAACAACATGTCCACAAGTAGTTTTCCTAACCGCCAATCTTCTTTTCAACTGCAACCTTTTGTGTTATCTTTCAGATTAGAGCCACACCTGTATTGAACGGTTAGGGACACTCTAATAAGAAACTTATTTATAACCCTTCCAACTTGTCTCGCACCTTTGGCACGCTTGTGAAGCGAATAACCAACTCTTCACTTCCACCTGAGCCATATTGCAAAACTGTTGCGCATTTCTAAACTTGACCTTCTTATTGCACAACTGTTGCGATTTACTGAGCTTGGCCTTTATATTGCACAAATGTTGCGCTAAATCATCTTGGAACTTCCTTAGCTCCTTCTTGTTATTCATGCGTCATATCCTACACTTAGCCAATTTTCTTAACAATAACAATGCCACTCTTGCATTGCTAGCTTGTTCCAATTACTCAAGCTTTGGCCATCCTTGAACTAATGCGTATACCAATTCTTGACCTATTCTACCTTCTTGCATCATCCTTGAGTTTGGGCCAACTTAATTCCGTAGATATGACTTAATGCCAATATCGCATATTGCATCTTGTCACTTTGGCCTGTCCTGTCTTCCTCAATAAAGATTCATTATATCGGCCAATAAGATTCATTACTTATCCAAATGTCTTTACAGTGTAGCGCTACCTTTCCAAGTCACTGGACCTGCAGGGTATTGTTGTCCCAACACTTGAAAGTCTACACAGTAACGCGCAACCTTTGCACATCACTGACATGGCTTGCAACACTATAATGTGTACTCATTATGTGTCACTTTGCTGGACGGTCATAGACCTCCCCCACCTAATTTGTTCAACGCCCTCGTTATACTCGATATACTTGTTCTCTGGCCTTGTACGCTTCTGAGCCCATCTTATAAATAAGCAAACTTTCTTGGCCTTTTTTCTTGCCAAAACCTTTCTGCCAAGTATCATATGCCATCACTTAGCTTACTGCCTTTCCATTGATCCTACTAACTTGTACTGTTGTTATCACGTTGTCTTATGCTCCAACTCCCACTACAATCGCATATCAACACTTAAATAAAACTTGGAAATTCCTCTTACCGATTCCCTGAATTAGGCTTGAATTTCACTTGAATCATTTGCGTCTAAGTATACGCAAGTAATAATTCTCCCCAACTGATCACAATGATCATTGCCATGGTCTTTTTCCTTCACTTTCCGACTTTAGTTGCACCATGCAACATAACAAGAATTATACAAGACTTGGCCTCATTTTTCAATCATATGCGCCTATGCCAAATCATGCCATGCCTTAAGGTATGCACTCTATGATTTCATACCACTCTTGGTATGCGCCACAACCTATAGCCTTTGCTGCACTCTTCCAATATCAGAACTTTCAATAGATTTGGCCTACAAATCATATTGCAAACTTTGCCTTCTTGGACTTGCATTATTTGTATGCCAAAGAACCAACACATTTATGTTCTTTGCTTTTATTATTGATACACCTTGATTGAAATACATGAATTTGTATAGTCATGACTTAGGATACCCGGGACATCCCATCGTCACTTTGGAAAAGGCATCCTCTTCACGCGCCTTTGAAACCATCAAAGCCTCACTTTCTCTTTCAAACCGCTACACTTTAATGTGTCGGAAAAAAAAAATCATGTTCTTCCTAACTATGAGTTACTCTTAAGTAATATACTTGATGGACTCACATCTTGATTCTTGCTGCGTTACTCCATGCTATCGCTGCCAAATGCTGTCCTACTTCCACATAACTCTCAGCAACAAACTCGTCTATGCCACCAACTCAATTTGATTCTTTCACTTTTATCTTCTTCTATTGCATATTTTGGCTTAATTTGCTATGTAACATCTTCACGCAAACTAGTTTTACTTTGAATGAAAGAGACAAGAAAACTCGTCTCAAATACCCTTGTAGGACCAGAATATCGCTACAACAGTGTTCCTGCGAGAATACTGCAAACTCTTTAACAACACTTTGCCATTGTCACAGAATAGGTTAAAGAATGATGTAATAGCTCACGGTTGAAGAAACACGAGAAGAGTGTGTTTGTCCTGCGATGGTTACAATGCTTACGAGAGTTGACATTATAACTGTCACGATATGATCGCAGAGTAGATCCGAAATAAAAGGAAAACTTAGCTGTCATCCACTATGTAATTTCCTATATAAAGGGTTCCTATAGATTCAGAGAAGGATGATGTATTTTTGAGTGTTGAGAAAGTATTGAGGAGAGAGAAAATTCAAGAGAGCGGTTGTATTCTTGATCTTCTTCCTTTACTTGTAAACATTTCTAAAAATCAAATAAAAAAGTGTTGTTTTAATCATCAAATATGTGTTAATTACTGTAAGATCTTATCAAGGGTGTAGTGTAGGATTTACTGCAACTACATTTTGGCGCTAGAAACAGGGATGAGTTGATGATTGTTTGAAGAAAAAGATAAAAATTAACATTGTGGTTGGGAAGAATTTGGAATAATTAGTGAAAGATCTTACGCAACATTCAAAAGATTACTAAGATTAATGGCTAGAAGAAGAAGAAACACATCAGAACCACCAACAACCGTAAGGAGGAGTAAAAGACTTGCAGGTGGAGGAACAAATGAAATGGGAGAATCTTCAAGAATAAGAACAAGAAAAAATAGAACAAGGAATGAAGGAGAAAATCAAGTTCAACATCCAAACCAACAAACACCAATACAAGATAGAAATGTGGATTATGATAGAGTGAGTGTGTATACTTGGAGATCGGATTCGACAGAAGAAGCAGAAGATCGATAATTAAGAAACGAAAGAAGAGAAGAAATAGATTAAGGAGTGGTTGAAGGATTAATTCATGGAGAAGGCAAAAATGAAACAACAGATGATTTAAGACAGAGAATACAGAAGGAAAGAAGATTAGAGGCGGAAGAACGTGCGAATCTAACAAGACAAAATCATGAGTTGAGAATGGATAATTTGAGATTACAAAGAAGGAGATCAAGAAGTACTGCTAGATAAAATTCAAGATCATTTAGAGAAGATCCAAGGCGAAATTCTCCTATGAGAAATGCTAGAGAAAATATCCGAGAAGGAATGCAAAATCCAAATGAAGAGCAGCATCATAGAGAAGAAGAGATGATTCGTGATCGCTACATTTCACGCGGTGAAACTGTGAATGGTAGACGTGATAATAGAAATCAAGAGGGTGGAAATAACCAGGATGGTGAAGAAAATAAAGAAGAAGTTATAAGAATATTACATGGTCGAGAAATTCAAAGAATCATTGAGGAAGAAATTGAGAGGCATTATGCTGAACAAGCACGTCTAGCTTGCGAAAGGGAAAGATTAAGATCAGAAGTGGAAGAACAAGAATTTCAAGAAGCAATACGGCAGAATAATCATGACAATCGAGAAAGAAGACGCACACAAAATCGCCATAACAATGAGGAATATGATAGAATGCAAAGGAGAATAGAAAGACATCGAAGAGAAATAATGAGAAATGAAGAAACTCGCAGATAAGAAATTGGAAGACATAACCAGTTGCGAATCTAGGAAGGAGGAGAAAAGGAAAATCGCAGAGGAAGACAGAATGAAGATGCAGATGAAGATACACAAAATCTCGCAAGACAAGAAAGACATGAACGCAGAAGAAGAGAGGCCGTACTGAAAAGACCAATGGAGCAAAATTCAGCTGGGAATGAACAAATTTTAAGAGAATTAGCAGAAATGAGGGGAATGTTGAATAACAGAAGAGAAGGATGCAGGAGACAATTTGATGAAGCCATTTAAGAAGCTGCGAGAACTCCATTCACTCAAGAAGTACAATTAAGAGGAATCCCTCCAAAATGCAATTTACCAGCATTAACCAGTATCTTCGATGGGACTACCTGTGCTGGTCAACATGTTAAGACTTATGTTAAGTGTATGCTACAATGGGAAAACCATGACACTGTGTTATGCAAATACTTTGCATCTAGTTTAACTGGCGTGGCGTTAAAATGGTTCGAAGGCTTACCTAAAAATACAATAACTTCTTTCGACCATTTGAAAGATACATTCCTAGGAGAATATATAAGCAATAATTCTTCACAACCCGGTATTGAAGATGTATTTGGATTAAAACAGAGGATTGCCGAGAGTTTGAAACACTTAACCATAAGATGGAAGACAATATGCAGTGAAATGGCAGGGAGAGTGGATGAGAGATACCTTATTTTATCTTTCATTAATACAATGTTCGCAACCAATCTGTTGTACATACAAATTTTCAGAATCAAAAATACCATCACAATGAATGAGATACGAGAACTACAAGAAGAATACATTGATTTGGAGGAAAAACAAAATGAGATGAAATCATATCCAATCGCAAACACTAGCTTAATAGTGGCGAACGGGAGTTTACTTCCTAAAATGATCAACAATGTGGCGAGCACCTCGCAGCCACAGCAAGAGAAAGTAGTGATTGAAAATCAGCAGAAGTTAGTAGCTATGGGAAGTCGAGATCAAGAAGAGTATGAAAGAGAAAGGAATTATTACAATCGCGGTGAGAATAATAAAATTCAAAGACTTGATCAGCCGCAAGAGACTTATGGTGGTCAGAGACAAAATAATTTCAGAGGACTAGGGAATCAAAGAGTAATATGGGAATAAATTAAGATGCCACCCCTGAATGCCAGCATAGAAAAAATTTGGGAAGCTATCATTTTGATGGAAAATATACCATCACCCTGGAACATGGGAAAAGAGCCACATCAAAATAATCGAAATCAAGAATTTTGTCCTTATCATCATTTCCATGGACATTCAATAAACGATTGCAGGAATGTAAAAAGAATAATTTTGAGGATGATTGATCAAGGAAAGTTAAATCATTTTCTAATAGGACATCCGCAATCTCAGCAGCTACCGCCAGCACTAGAAATTCGCAGAGTTAATACTGTAAAAGGAGCAGAAACATTTGTGATAGAGGTTGGAGCCAAGGAGACGAATTTGTTCTGTAATTCCATCATACACTCATATAATACTATTGAGGATTTCCACGACAATGTTCTAAGAAGAGTCTTCGCGAGAGACATGGATGGAAAAGAGGTAATGAATATTGCGAGAGTCTCTCCATTGGAGGAATAACAAAAGAAAACTATTTCTTTCACTGTAAAAGAAGTACTAGAGCTTGGCGAGATGCATGAAAACCCCCTGGTTGTAAGATTAGAAATGAATCTAAAACAAATAGAAAAAGAAGATGAGGAAACCGATGACGATAAAACTGAAGATTCTTGGGCCATTAACAGAGTTCTAATAGATAAAGAAAGCTTAGTTGATATCTTATTTTATCATACTTATAGAACCATGGGTGGAAAAGATGAGTATATGATACCATCAACCTATAAAATCTATGGTTTCAACGGCACTTCCAACAAACCCAAAGGGGAAACTACAATGCGAATTCCATTAAAGGGGATATCTTCTAAGATCTTGTTATGTGTTGTTGATATTGAATCACCTTATAATTCCTTGATTGGCCGACCTTGGATACATGGGATCTTGGGTGTGGCATCTACCTTTCACCAATGTATTAAATTCCCTCATACTAATGGTGTTGGAGTCATTAAAGGAGATTTGGGAGAAAGCAGGAAATGTTATGAGATTGATGTAAAATCTTGCGAAGAGAGAGCCGCGAATAATAACAGTTAGAAACACAACATCAAGCAAAGACAGAGATGTGACAGACTAATAGTTGATGCAATAGAAAGGCAAGAGGAAGCAGATGGCGAGCGTCTCGCATAGAGCTGGCAAACAAGCCAAAACCCGCGGGTTTGCCCGGCCCGGCCCGACCCGTGAAAAACCCGCACCCGTCTCGGCTGGTGTCTAAACAAGCCGGGTTCGGGTTGGAGAAATGCCGGCTTGTGGGAAAACGGGTTAACCCGGCCCGTCTTGTAAACCCGCGGGTTCAACCTGTAAACCCGTAAACCCTTCACACGTGTCCCCCAATACCCCCACTTATCTTACCCCCACTTATCTCTTCGTCTCTCCTTTTCTTTCTGTGCAGCACCAGTTAATGGAAGTAGAAAGAAGAAAGATGCTTGAGAAGGAGCAGTCGAACGAACAAGTTCAAGTTGATGATTTTGAAGCTCATCTAAAGCAGCATACAATAACAGAGTGTGTGAAGTAGCCTTAGAATTACTTAAAGAAACATTCACCTGGTCACCTCTAATGAGAATTGCCACAGAAGATGAAGGTTTATGAGCACCTCGGATGTCACAGTCAATGATTATACTAGCCGCAGCGGAAGTATCTGGGTTCTTATTATTATTCTTGTTATCACGATCCGAGACTTCAACCGACGGTGCTGAAGAATATGATTTTGAGTTTGAATTTTAAAGAACAGTCGAAGATAATTTCGATGAAGATGTAGAGGAAGTTAATGAAGAATTATTAGATGAATCAGATCTATATATACTCAAAAAAAGTAAGTAAAATCAAACCCACACCTTCTTTTTGCGAAAATTACATTTTTAATTTTGTTAATTTTGAGTTCGAAATGCAATTTTATTTCTAGGGTTCATAAGAATTATGGGGTTTTCTGTTTTTTATATTAATTATGGTTTATAATCGAAATAGAAGATTTTAGTTCAATTAGGGTATAATGAAATTGGGTATTTCTACCCTGATAGATTGAAATTGAATGATATAAACATGATATGAATAATTACATCATGAATGAGTGAAAATTGATGCCTCTGTTACTCTGTACATGTTATAAACTCAGGTGTTAATGGAATTGGGCATTGAGATTGGAGAGAGCTCGAGATTTCAGTGAATTATGCTATAAAGGTAGTTCAGTCAAATTCAGCTAGAGGGAGAAAAAGGAGAATTAAGAAATGTTGTTGTTGGATCTGATTGAACTGCCTGAAGTGAAGTAGATGTATGTTTAGGGTGAATGAATGTGATTGAAACATGCAGGGGAGATTTAGATGGCATGAATTTGCCGGAAATAGACCAAAAAACAGAGGAAACTCTGTCAAAATTGGTTTCTGGCGTGTTGACTCAGTCACTCAGTTGAGTAGCCAGAAACGGGCTAAGTAACCCGTGAACCCGCAAGTTTAACCTGTTACGGGCACGGGTTGAAGAATTGACCACCCGTGAAGAAAATTAACCCGCGGGTTTTGGCCCGTATTAACCCGAACCCGTGTAACCCGCAACGGGCCAGCCCCGGCTCGCCCGTTTGCCAGCTCTAGTCTCGCAGAAAAAGAGAAAATAACAAAACGCAACAAAAAAGCAGAAGCGAAAAGTAGTAAGTAGAAAGGTAAAAGGATGAAATTTAAGAAATTTATGAATGATTTGTTTGAAGAAAATGTTTCAAAAGAGTATTTTGTTTGAATGAAAAAGATGAAATTAAAAAATTGTACAAGAAAAGAAAAGATCAAAGAAAAGAAAAGAAAAGAAATTTTATCAGAATTGCGATACTCGCAAGAAATGCGAATAAAATTTCGCAGAGACATAAGAATGGGACAAACATATATGGCGTATGTAAGGACCCTCAAGCTCGTCAACGCTATTTGACCGGTCCAGCGATAGTCAAGTGACGAATTAGCCAATAATATATCGATTAGTTTAACACGAACATTAATTATTAGAAATTAATCTAACAACGACCTAGATACGAAACTAGTATCATTGATTGGGTATCGAAAAGTTATGCGGAGTGGACTACTCGAGCATGTCAATCGGTTACCAGACGATGAAGATATCATTGGTTTAGTTTTTTAGTCGGCTTGGATGCCCTTATCGTTTTTCGGGTGCCGTTTTGATGGGTCGCTGGCATTAACACCAGGACTTGTCGAAGAGAGAACTATTCTCTTTCTTATTCTTCTCTTTTCTTTTCTTATTTCTTCTTCTCTCGTTATCTTCTTCCCCTGTTCTTATTTCTCCGCTAGTTTGAGAGATTGTTTTAGAGAACGAGACAACCTATGAGTTAAACCAGATAAATTAGAAGACGTTATAGATGATGGAGGAATCGAGGTTGTTGTTGATGAAGAAGAAAAGATGAAACAAAGCTAGGGTTTCTGAAGAATGAAGTTTGATTGAGGTTTCATGGAACTGATTAGTTTATTGAGTTTCTGATAGATAAAGATTAAATGGGTTATTGATTGATTGACGAGGTGGTTTTGATTTTATTAAGGATTGAGGAATTAGGGTTTCTTATGATGAACTCAGATAAGATGTGGAATGTCAAATTGAGAGTCCAGGAGATTGAATTGAGATGGGTTTCACTCGAATTAGGATATAGGGTTTCGATTTTAAAGCTAAGACTGATAATTAGAAGTTGTGATGAAGCTAGGGTTTGTTCTATTAATAAGCGGATTAAGAAAATGTGATTGATGATGAGTTAATTGTGTTATAGGAAATGCATGGGGTCAAGAGCAACTACTTCAATACATAAGTTCCATTTAAGGTAAACCTTTCTTTACTTGGCTGAAGTCTGTTATATTTCTTTGGTATGTGATTGTGTTACTATCAGTGGAGTTGTAAGATGATATTGTTTGTTTTGGAGGTTATTTTAGGGGTTCTCTGTGAACTGGTGGTGATTTTGAAGTTGCGTGGGGTGTGAGTTCCTGGTAGAGGTTTAGAAACTTCAAATGTGGTGTTGGAATTGATGATATGAATCTAAAGAACAAGGGAATCCATGGAACTGATGGTTGAGGTTACTTGGGATAATAACGATGTTGTTATTGTATATGTGAGTGGATGCAATTTGTGATGTTGATGAGTTTAAGTCACAATGGTTGTGACTGAGATGAATTGGTAAGATTATGGATGATGGGATTTCATTAGTGAATGGTTGTTAGTGGTATTGAAATTGATGGTGTTGTTGGATGATTGATTGTGGTGTGAGAAGGCAGTGGCAATATAGTAGAATGTAGATGTAGTTGTTATTGCAGAATTGGTATTAGATGAGCTGAGTTGGTGAGTTGTTATATCCTTAAGAAGAATAATAGAATCCAGTTAAGCACGAAGATTTGCTGGAATGAATGGTAGTTGCTGCTATGGTGATGTCGTTGAGGTGTTGGAATTTTTTTGTTATTGAACTGAATTTTGGACTGCAGGTGGTGGTTGATGACTGTGAAATTGTAACAGTGATGGGTTATTGTAGTATTGTTGAAATTTTGTTGCTGAGTAAGAGTAGTTCCAATCGGAGTGTTAAATAAGAAGATTTAGAATGGAATACAACTGAGGAAGTGGATGTGTGAGTGTGTGATGAGTTGTAGAGCTTAATGAAAGATTAAGTAGAGGCTTTCTTAGGACTGCAATTGCAGGTAACCTGTATTGCTTTTGTAAATCAATTTAGAGTCTATAATTTGAAAAGAATGTTTTAATGTAATGAATTATATGGAAGTTGAACTTGAGTTAGGTTGTAGAGTTAGAGGTGCAATTGTGCAAGAAGAACCCTTGGATGGTATAACTGAGCTTATTCAGTATGATTCAATTTTGTTTAGTTGACTCAGTTAATCTTACTGAGTTGAGTTGACCCTTTTAACCTAAGTCGAATCGGTATTAACTCACTGAGTTAATGTCTTGACCTGAGTTGACTCAGTGACCGATTTAGAAATTAAACTTTGACCATTGACTCTGGACTTTGACCCGACTTGACTCTGTTGACTGTTAGTTGACTCCTCTAACCGAACGTTGACCGTTAGTTGACCAGTTAGACTAGGCCTTAGATTAATGGGTTTGTTTAAGTGGGCTTGGGCTTTAGACTAGTTATCTTATATTAATGTTTTGGACCTCTCGTGGTCCGAATTAGACTTTGGTTTCTTCTACAAAGTTGTAGATATTCATAAGAAATATTTAATGGACTATAGAATCAACCTAATTAGATTAGCGAACTCTTATTTATGTTAAATATGGAGAATGAGATACCATAATGGGCTTAGAACCGTTAAATAGAATTATATGATTCTTGTATGAGCAATTCTTGCTAGTTTCTTAGACTGCTTGTGTGATTAACAGTTCGTTATTAACAACGATCGATTCAAAGGACGAACCAGTGGATCGTGGATCTCGAGTTTGGCGTGGCCTGTCTTCGAAAAGGTGTGGGAATGCATTTGACTCTTTGTATTCATTATTGTTGCTTTTATAAAAGTTTATGCTTAACAAACTCATGCATTGTCTGTTTCTGCACTCCATGTTTTGTTTAAAATGCATTATGTTAATCATTTTGATTATGTGAATCTTTCCACGATGTGGAAAGGACTTGTATTGTTTCGTCGTCAACATGAATTGTTATGGGAAATGAGAATTTCCACTTGTGGTATATATGATACGCTCCTTCACATTTATATCTACTTTAATTCATCTTTTATTGTTTAGAGTACTGGTCACCATGGTCTTGGTGGCATCCATAGCTATTAGGTGTGAATTTCCGGTTAGGGATTTACACCCATATTATACATTGTTTGACGAAGGAGTTTGTCCATATACATGTATGATTATTTCAGTGACTTAGTCATTGTTTAATATCTTCGGAAAAACATGTATTGTTTTCCAAATATTGCCTATGATTACTTAGAAGGTTAAATGTTAATTATTCCCACTTAGGTTTTGATGAGATCAAGGTTGCCTGACAAAGCCTCACGGGTTGACTTCGTTAGTTGATTAACTTCTGTTATATTTATTATGTTGTATATTTTATTTGTAAACCAAATGACTATTTTATATGCATCATTGGAGAGGATTTCTTGTATATATATATTTCTGATCGGGGTTAGCTTAGGGCTAATTTTTTGTAGCAGATTTCTTAATTGAAAGTTTAAGTGTTTAATTTGGAATTTTAGTGCCTCTTTATTTAGTTAATTTATTGGATTAGTCAGCTGTTAGCTTAGGGGGCGCTACAGCGTACACCCTAGTTCGCGGATAAAACTTCGCAAGAGGAAAATGTAAGACCTAAAGTGCGTCATATAAGGGGGTATCTCTTTGCGTGGCTCAGGGATAAGGTTATACCGCTGCTGGAACCTGAGACACGAAGACTGGGGTCCATCTCTTTGAGATACCTATCTAGGAGAGATATATTGGATTTCCAACTATATAAGGTTATACCTTGGTTGGACGACCAAGGGTCTCTTCTAAGGAGTGCAGAGTATGACTAAGACGCCGAGGTACACTGTTGAGCCAAGGATGCCCGGGACGGACGAACCTACCCTGGACATTCTTGGTAAGTCTTGGCTATGATGCAATCGGCCTGAAGAAAACCCCACTTAGGGTGTAGTCTTGTAAATATAAGCCATATAGGCATAATGGACAAGAGGCTGAGAAAACAACTGGTTTTTGGTAAATTCGGATGGGAGGAACTAGTCTTGTATGGACGATGTGCCCTCCTTGAAGGGGCAACCAGGGGAAGATAATGGCGGCACACTCCATTCGGGAGCTGATAAGTGTCTTAAGACGGTAATGTCATGGTGATTTATGCTCGCAAGAGCATTTAGGCCCGTCATATTGTCGTGTGACAAATATTATACATAGGCAACAAGCCATAAGAGAAAGTTAAGATGAGATCAATGGGTTTTTATATGAAAGTATAAAGACGTCCTGCGATTTCATCGCTAGACGACAATGTCATGAGGCTCTGTTCTCGCAAGGGAACTTAGACTTGTCATATTATCGCAGAGAAATTGAAAAAATACAGATAAAACAAGATCAATGGGTTTTTACATGCAAATGTAAGAAGGTCCTGCGATTTTTTTGCCAATACAAGATGTGGCAAAATAAGACCTTTAACTAGGAAGGCATAATAAGACCACAAGAAATTAAGGTTGAATGATTGCGATATAAACGCATATATTATGAGCATTGCGATATTTACGTAGTGACCATAAAATTGTGCAACTATTGTTCGCGATACAATCGCACGGGTTGGAGGATCAGATATTTAAATAGATTTTGTTCACAACTAATATCTAAGCTCTACTCAATTTTCCCATATTGCAGATGAATAACAGAGGCAAGTATGGGAATGCACAGGATGATAAAATTGTTATTCATCATCATATGATAAATTTACGAAGACATTATTATATGACTCATTTTCATAGATTGTTAAAGAATAATAATTATGATGATTGACTATATTGCAGAAAAGAATTGTTTTCTTATTCATACAGATAGAAGCAAAAAAAAATTATACATCATGGAAACTCGCAGCAACTTGGAGAAACTCGCAGTAATATTACAAGAAGCAGAAACTGAGTGTACAAAAACTACAAGGAAGATAAAAGAAAAAACAGATTTAATTAGATCCATCATCATCGTGGCCAGATTTTTCTCCTTCTTCATCTTTACCATCATCTTCATCCTCATCAGATTCCTCAGCTTCACTATCAGAGATAACAAGGTTTGGAGTTTTTGCTAGAATTTCTTTTGCAAGATCAGGATATGTAGAATGAGGAATGTTATGATCATAGCAGACCAATTTAATGGAATCATTGAGAACACCAACAAGAGTATTACTAAAATTCGCAACAGTAATTCTTAATTGGTCTTTCAATATTGAATACTTCTCGTTGCGAGCAGCAAGGGTACTTGCGAGTTGATTCTTATCAGCTTCAAGTTCTCCAATCCTTTCAGAGTATCTCTTTTCATCTCTTGCGAGTATATAATGACAAGTTAGAAATTTTGCAAGGAAGAATAATAAAAACAAAGAATTAACAAGGAGGAACGGTTAACAACCTTCTCTTTCAGAAATCAGGTCTTTAATTAAAGATGCTTGTTCAACATAAAGATTAACATCTACACCTAAATTAGTTCTGGCATTGTCAAGAACCTTCGCAGCCCAAGCAAACTCCCCATCATTGTTAATAAGAAGGAGGGAACGAATTTGGTTTTCTCTTTCAACAAAACCCTCTCTCTCGCGGATAAGTCCATCCCTTTCAATTTGAACTTCAAGAATGGTCTGATGGAAACTTGCTTAGGCTTCAGATCCTTGTTTAGATATATGATCTTTGTCTTTTGAAAGATCATTATTCTTGGCCTTTAAAGTTTTAATCTCTACTTTAGAATTGTGGTAAAGTTGTTTGAATCTGTGAGTTATATCTAAACAAGATCTGTGATCAATTTCTAAGAGGCGAAACTTAGATCTGAGTTCATCTATGGAAAGAGAATTAATATTGGAAGGGTTATTCAAAGAATTATTAAGAAGCTCTAGAAGACTATCATCATCTATTGGTTCAGGAAAAGAACGAAGAGTCTTTTCCTCATCATAGAGGCCATAAATGTCTACGAGAATGATGAATCAAATAAGAAGGAGTAATGAAAAGTCAAAATGTGAAAGAAAAGAAGAAAATTTTCGTACCTAAGAGTTGTTTATTAGCATTGTCAAGATTGGATACTTTGAGCGATTGTTGAGAAAGATTTTTCTCAAGTTCTTTATTCTTCTCGCGAAGGCTAGCAAGTTCAGATTCCATTTGTTCATTCTTCTCGCGGAGGTTAATGAATTTAGATTCTAGCTTCTCAATCTTTTTGCGAAGAACATTATTCTTCTTTTGAGAAGATGCACGCCTTTTATCCAAATCAGAGGCAGCAGCAAAAGAAGCTTTTCCAACCTGTGAGAGAATAATATAAATTAAGATATGGCGATAAAACAAATACCTAAACACGGTGAAGAAATGAAAACATACCAGAATACCAAGCGAATTTAAGAGGCTGGGAGTCAGCGATCTTGAGATCCCTTGGAGAGAATCATTATCAAATAATAGGGAAGCATCTCAGACTTTAGCGAGATCCTGGGATACCCCATTAAGAGTTTCATCTCCATAATCATTAGCGATACCATGTGTAATATCTCCAAAAATCTTGGATAATTGAGTCATAGAAGACTCAGAAGAGGAAGAATCCTTCATGGAAAGGACGTCATTATCATCATCAAAATCATCATCATTGTTGTCCTTGTCAAAATCATCACTTAAATTTTCTGGAATAGGTTGAGGAGTTGAAGAAGAAGAGAGTTGGGTTTTTCTTTTCTTTGAGGGGGGATCACCAGATTCCTCACTACGAGGAGCAGTAGGCTTCCCTTTGGGAGGGGCAGTATATTTCACCTTGTGATCAACTGTAGATTTCTCCTTGATCCTCGTGGGTATTATTGGTTATAATTCTTCAATTACCTGCGAACACAGATAAAGATAAGAAATAGGGGCAACAATATATTGTCAAGATTCATGAAGGGATATTTCTTACTTCATCTGTGAAGGATCTAAGAGCTAAAAGAGTGATGGGTTTCCTAAATTTCTGGTAGTTGAGTTTCAGCCTGTCAATCTGGAAAGATTGAAGTAGTCAGCGAGAATATAAAAATATGAGAAAGACAATAGTGATAATTATGCAAAAAAAAAATGGAGGGAACATACCTCTTTAGTCCTTTCAGGCCAATTAAAAACCCATGGTTGATATTCTTAGAGATTCGTAGGCAATGCATGAAGACCAGAGATGTAGGGACCCTCAAGACATAATGGAAAAATAAACCATTTGTCATTTCTAGAGTGGCGAGGGCCTTGATTAGTACTTGTATGCTAATCGATGTCTAACATAAGAACTTTATCTTCAGCGATATTATCCTTCTTATGTAAGCGAACACCCCAGCAAGTGCTGTTCTTCTTCATAGGGATTATTTTGTAATTTTCAAAGAAATTCTCCACAGTATAATTTGCAGAAACAATTGGAATATTTTTAAATTTTGGGTTCTTCGCAGTATCAGGGTAGCGAGATTTTTTACCAGCACCGTGAGTGGCATATTCAAGCATTAGATGAATAGAATCCTCACTCAGCTGATAGACTGCTCGTGAGAACTCTGTATGTGAGAGTATCTCATAGAATAAAGGAAGATCAGGGTCATAGAGAGGAATGAGAAGACCAGCTTCTGGATAACCCAGCGAGACTATGATTTTCTCGCAAGTACATGGAAAATTAGATAATAATCGGACATAAAGCTCAGACTTAGGGTTTTGATTAGGAATGGTGGATAAAGTAAAACCTTTGTCTTGAAATTATTTTTGAATCTTCTCGAAAGCATCCTCATATTTGCGACCAGCTACAACCATCTTGTGTATGGGAATGAAGATTGAATAAGTAAAAAATCGAAAGAAAATTTATAACAATAACAGATCTGGAATTTACGGAAGAATAATGAATGTGTAGAGAAGTTATGGAGAGATAGAAAGAAGAAGGTAAAAAGAGGGAAAGAAAATAATGAAAGAAGTATTTATAGAAGAAGAATGTTCTCAAAAAGATAAATGCAATTAATGCAATGAAAGGATGTGAAAGGTTAGATCGCAGCGGTTGAAAAGGACGTGTCAAAAATTGAATGGAAGAAAAAGTATGTGAAAATAGCTGGCGAAGAGTACAGAAACGTGTCAAAACAGAAGAATGAAAAAAGATAAACAGTTGCGGCATTATAAAAAATTCAATTCTCATGATATTTTCCTTCTTCGCAGAAAACATGAGAAGAGGCAAGATGTAGGACCAGAATATCGCTACAACAGTGTTCCTGCGAGAATACCGCGAACTCTTCAAAAACACTTTTCGAGTGTCACAGAATAGGTTAAATAATGACGTAATAGCTGACGGTTGAAGAAACACGAGAAGAGTGTGTTTGTCCTGCGATAGTTACAATGCTTGCGAGAGTTGACATTATAACTTTCGCGATATGATCGCATAGTAGATCCGAAATAAAAGGAAAACTTAGCTGTCATCCACTATGTAATTTCCTATATAAAGGGTTCCTATAGATTCAGAGAAGGATGATGTATTTTTGAGTGTTGAGAAAGTATTGAGGAGAGAGAAAATTCAAGAGAGCGGTTGTATTCTTGATCTTCTTCCTTTACTTGTAAACATTTCTAAAAATAAAATAAAAAAGTGTTGTTTTAATCATCAAATATGTGTCAATTCTCGCAAGCGTTGTAACCATCGCAGGATAATCATGCTCTTCTCGTGTTTCCGCTATCGTCATCTGTTACGTCATTTTTTCAATCGTTTTGTAACACTCATAGTGTGTTATTGAAGAGCTCGCAGAACTATCGCTGTAAATCTCGCAGGAGTATTGTTGTGGCGATATTTTGATCCTACATCTTGCCTCTTCTCATGTATTTTCTGCGAAGGAAAAAGGTCATGAGAAACTAAAATCTTTTGGAATGCCGTAGCTATCTATTTCTTCACGTTCTTTTGACACATATCTTTTCCTCGCCAAGTTTGTTACACGTATCTTTTTATCCATTCAATTTCTGACACGTCCCTTTCAACCGTTGCATTCCGACCATTCACGTCTCTTCCTTGTATTAATTGCACTTATCTTCTCGAGATTTTTTACCTTCCATATATATCTTCTTCACTCTTCTCTTTTTTTATTTTTACTTCTTTCTTCCTTCTTTCCGTAATTTTTCTGCAAATATTCTATTCTTCCGTAAATTCCGGATCTGCTACTGTTACAATTTTTCTTTCAATCTTTTACTCCTTCATACTTCATTCCAATACTAAAAATGGTTGCAGCCGGTCGCAAATATGTGATTGCTTTTGAGAAGATTCAAAAAGAACTTAAATACAAAGGTTTTACTTTATCTACCATTCCCAATCAAAACCCTAAGTCTGAACTTTATGTTCCATTATTTTCTGATCTTCCATGTAACCATGAGAAGATCATAGTCTCACTAGGCCAGCTTGAAGCTGGTCTTCCCATTCATCTCTATGATCATGGAATTCCTTTATTCTATGAGATACTTTCTTACGCGAGGTTCTCGGGCGGTATATCAGTTGAGTGGGGATTGCATTCTCTTAATGCTTGAGTATGCTACTCGCAGTGCTGGTAAAGAATCTCGCTACCTTGATACTGCGAAGAATCCTAAATTCAAAGATGTTCCAATTGTACCCGAGAAGTATACTGTGGAGAACTTATTCGCAAATTACGATATAATCCCTATGAAGAAGGACAATACTTGTTGGGGTGTCCGCTTACAAAAAAGGATGACATCGCTGAAGATAAAGTCCTTATATTAGATATCGACTGGCATACGGGTAATAATCAAGGTCCTCGGCATTCCAATGATGACAAATGGTTCATTTTTCCATTATGTCTAGAAGGTCCCTACATCTCTGGTCCTCATGCATTGCATGCGAATCTCGCAGAATATCAGCCGTGGGTTTTTAACTGGCCTGAAATAAATAAAGAGGTATGTTCCCTAAATTTTTTTGCATAATTTTCATTATTATCTTCCTCATGTTTTCATACTCTCGCTGAATACTCTAATTTTTCCAGATTAACAAGATGAAACTTAACTACCAGAAATTTGGGAAGCCCAACACCTTTTTAGCCTTTAAATCTCTCACAGATGAAGTAAGAAATATTCCTTTATGATTCTTAACAATATATTGTTTCATCTATTTCTTATCTTTATCTATATTCGCAGGTTATTGAAGAAAGAGAACCTGTTGTGGTTGCGAGGACCAAAGGGAAAAGATAGATTTCTTCTCGCAAGGGGAAATATAGCGCTCCTCACAAGGAGAAATATGATTCTCCTCGCAAGGAAAAATCCATTGGTTCTCCCTCGTAGAAAAGAAAGACCCAAACTACATCCCCTTCATCGCCCCAGTCTAATGAAGAAAATTCTCATGATGATACTGATAATGATGATGATGATTTTGATGTTGATATCCCTTCCACGATGGAATCCTCCTAATATGAATCTTCCATGGCCCATCTATCTAACATTTTTGGCGATATTACACATGGTATTGCAAATGATTGTGGAAATGAAGCTCTTAACGAGGTATCCCAGGCTCTTGCCAAGATCTGCGATGCTCCCATATTGGTTGATAATGATTCTCTCCAAGGAATCTCAAGATCCATAACTCCCAGTCTCTTAAATTATCTTGGTATTCTGGTATGTTTTCATTTCTTCACCACATTTATGTATTTATTTCCTCGACAAGTTTTAATTTACATTGTCCCCTCGCAGACTGGAAGAGATTCCTTTGCTGTTTCCTCAGACTTGGAGAAGAGGTGTGCATCTTTTCACAAGAAGAATACTGTTCTTCGCAATAAAAATGTGGAGTAGGAATCCGAGTCCGCTATTCTTCGTGGGAAATTGGAATCTGGGTCTGCTGACCTTCAAGAAAATATCAATCGGTTGGAAACTGAACTTTCTTTCTCGCAAGATAAGGTCGCAAGCCTCCAAATTGTGAACAATCAACTTTATGGTAAGAAATCTCTCTCTTTTTCTTTAACCTTGTATTCCTTTGCATTTTTTCTTATTTTTCTTCTTCGCAGATGTTTATGGCCTTTCTGATGAAGCTGTATTCCTTCGTTATTTTCCAAATCCAATAGACAATGATACTCTTCTAGATCTTCTCAATAACTCTTTGAATAATCCCTCCAATGATAGAATTAATTCTCTTTCCATAGATGAACTCATGTCTAAGATTCGCCTCTTAGAAACTGACCATAGATCTTGTTTAGACATGGCTAACAAATTCAAACGCTTCTACCACAATTCTAAGGAAGAGATTATAACTTTAAGGACCAAGAAAAGTGATATCTCAGATAATAAAGATCGTATATATAGACAAGGAGCTCAAACTTTAGCGGATTTTCATAAAACCCTTCTTGAAGTTCAAATTGAAAGAGATAGACTTATCTGCGAGAAAAAGGTTCTTGTTGAAAGAGAAAGCCAAATCCTTTTCCGTCTTCTTATTAATGATGACGACGAATTTTCTTGGGCTGCAAAGATTCTTGACAATGCCAGAGCTAACTTAGGTGTAGATGTTAGTCTTCATGTTGAACAAGCGACCTTAATTAAAGACATGATTTCTGAAAGAGAAGGTTGTTAATTATTCTTGCTTTTTAATTTCTTATCTTTTATAGTTTTTTGCAAAATTTCCAACTTGTTATTATATACTCGCAGGAGCTGAGAAGAGATACTCTGAATGAATTGTAGAACTTGAAGCTGATAAGAATCAACTCGCAAAGACTCTTGTTTCTCGCAATGAGAAATATTTAAAATTGAATACCCAATTAAAGATTTCTGCTACCAATTTTAGTAATCTCCTTGTTGATGTTCGCAATGATTCTGCCAAGAAGGTCTGTGATGATCACAACATTCCTCACTCTTTGTATCCTTTCCTCGCGGAAGAAGTTCCAAAGAATACTCCAAATCTTGTTATCTCTGACAGCAAAGATGAAGAATCTGGAAGAGATGAAGGATACATCCAAGATGACGGTGAAGACAAAGAAGAAGAAAAATCTGGCGAGGATGATGATGGATCTAACTAGTTTTGTTTCCTCTTTTTGATCTCCTTATAATATTTGTACATTTATCTCCTTCTTATTGTGATATTACTGCAAGGTTCCTTGATGTATAAATTTTCTTTGCTTCTATCTGTATAAACAATTCTTTTTTGCAATATGGTTAATAAACAATTCTTTTTTGCAATATGGTTAATCAACATGATTATTAATTTTTATCCATCTGTGTAAATCTTTCATATAAAGATGAATAATAATCTTATCATTCCGTTCATTCCCATACTTGCCTCTGTTATTCATCTGCAATATGAAAGATTGAGAAGATTAATGTTGAATAAAATCTATTTGTAAACTTTGTCTCAACTTCTGCGTAAATATCGCAGGTCATGTCTGTATAAATTTATGATCTCTTGTGGTCTTATATTTCCTTCCTAGTTAAAGGTCTTATTTAGCCACTTTTTTTGTTTCTGCGACAAAATCGCAGGATGTCTTTACACTTACATGTATTGACCCATTGATCTTGCCTTATCCGCATTTTTTCAATTTCTCTGCGAAAATATGACAAGTCTAAGATCTCTTGCGAGAACAAAGCCTTATGACATTACCGTCTTGCGATGAAATCGCAGGACGTCTTTACACTTTCATGTAAAAACCCATTGATCTCATCTTAACCTTTTCTCATGGATTGCTACATCTGTATAATATTTGTCACGCGACAATATGACAGGCCTAAATGTTCTTGCGATCATAAAGCCCCATGACATTACCATATTTAGACACTTATCAGCTCCCTAATGGAGGGTGCCGCCCTTATCTTCCCCCTGGTTGCCCCTTCAATGAGGGAACATCGGCCATACAAGACTAGCTCCGACCATCCGGTCTTAACAACAACCAGTTGTTTTCGCAGCCTCTTGTCCTTTATGCCTATATGGCTTATAGTTACAAGACTGCACCCTAAGTGGGGTTTTCTTCGGGCCGAGTGCATCATAGCCAATACTTGCCAATAATGACCAGGGTAGTTTCATACGCCTTGGGAACTCTTGGCTCAACCGTGTACCTCAGAGCCTTGATCATACTTTTCACTCCTTAGGATAGGCCCTCGGTCGTCCAACCAGGGTATAACCTTATATAGTTGGAAATCCAAGGTATCTCTCCTGGATGGGTTTTCAATAACCCCAATATTCATGACTCAGGTTCCAGCAGCGGTATAACCTTATCCCTGAGCCATGCAAAGAGATACCCCCTTATATGATGCACTTTAGGTCTTACATTTTCCTCTTACGAAATTTTATTCGCGAACTAGGGTGTACGCCATAAAGGTTCGTCCCATTTTTATATTTCTCTTGCGAGTATTACAACTATGATGAATTTGTTTTTCTTTGTTCTTCTCTTTCTTTGCATTTCAACTCTTGTATAATTTTTTAACTTCATCTTTTTCATTCAAGCGAAATATTCTTTTGAGACATTTTCTTCAATAAATCATTCATAAATTTCTTAAATTTCATCATTTTACCTTTTTACTTACTACTTTCTACTTCTGCCATTTTGTTGCGTTTTGTTATTTTCTCTCCATATGCGAGACGCTCACCATCTATTGTTTGCATCTCATGTTAATTTTGCAATGTTCTTTCCTCTCACCGCTCTATTGTATCAACCATCAGCTTATCACCTATTTGTTTTTGCTTGATGTTTCGTTTCCAGTTTCTGCTCTTTGCTTCCCTTTCCTCGCAAGATTCCATATCAATTTCATAGCATTTCTTCCCATCAACCCAGTCTCCCTTTATTACTCCAACACCATTAGGATGAGTAAATTTAATACATTGGTGGAAAGTTGACTCCATACCTCATATCCCATGTAGCCAAGGTCGGCCAATCAGGGAATTATAAGGTGATTCAATATCCACAACACAGAATAAGATCTTAGAAGATAGCCCCTTTAATGGAATTCGCATTGTAATCTCCCCTTTGGGCTTGTTGGCAGTACCGTTAAAACCATAGATCTTATATGTTGATGGTATCAAATCCTCGTCTCTTCCTCCCATGGTCTTGTAAGCATGATAAAAAAAGATATCCACTGAACTTCCAGTGTCAATTAGAACCCTGTTAATTGCCCAAGAATCTTCAACTCCATCATCCTCATTTTCTTCATCTTCTTCTTCTATTTGTTTTGGATTTATTTCTAATCTTACCACCAGTGGGTTGTCATGCATCTCGCCAGGCTATGGTACCTCTTGTGCAGTGAAAGAAATAGTTTTCTTTTTCCATTCCTCTAATGGCGAGACTCTCGCAATATTCATTATCTCTCTTCCATCTGCATCTCTCGCGAAGACTCTGCTCAGAATGTTGTCGTGGAAATCCTCAATAGTCTTGTATGAATGTATGATGGAATTACAGAACAAATTCTTCGCCTTGGCTCCAACCTCTATCACAAATGTTTCCGCTCCTTTTACAGTATTCACTCTGCGAATATCTAGTGCTGGTGGTAACTGCTGAGATTGCAGATGTCCTATTAGAAAATGATTTAACTTTCCCTGATCAATCATCCTCAAAATTATTCTTTTTACATTCTTGCAATAGTTTATTGAGTGACCATGAAAATGATGGTAAGGACAAAATTCTTGATTTCGATTATTTTGATGTGGCTCTTTTCCCATATTCCAGGGTAATGGTATATTTTCCATCAAAATGATAGCCTCCCAAATTTTTTCTATGCTAGCATTCAGAGGTGGCATCTTAATTTCTTCCCATATTATTCTCTGACTCCCTTTCCCTCTAAAATTATTTTGCCTCTGACCGCCATAAATCTCTTGCGGCTGATCAAGTCTTTAAATTTTATTATTTCCACCGCGATTGTAATAATTCCTTTCCCTTTCATACTTCTCTTGAACTCGACTTCCCATGGATACTAACTTCTGCTTGTTATCAATCACCACTTTCTATTGTTGTGGCTGCAAGGTGCTCGCCACATTATTAATCATTTTAGGAAGTAAACTTCTGTTTGCCACTATTGAGCTGGTGTTTGTGATTGGATATGATTCCATCTCATTTTGTTTTTCCTCCAAAGAAATGTATTCTTCTTGTAGTTCTCGCATCTCAGGCATTGTAATGGTATTTTTGACTCTGAAAACTTGAACATATAGTAGATTGGTTGCGAACATAGCATTAATGAAAGATAAAATGAGGTATATCTCATCCACTCTACCAGCCATTTCACTGCACATTGTTTTCCACCTTAATTTTAAGTGCTTCAGATTCTCGCAAATCCTTTGTTTTAACCCAAATACATCTTCAATTCCTGGACGTGCAGAATTGTTACTTATGTATGCCCCCAAAAATGTGGTTTGTAGATGAGTGAAATAAGTTATAGTATTCTTGGGTAAACCTTCAAACCACTTTAGCGCCTCACCAGTTAAGCTTGATACAAAGTATTTGCATAACACAACATCATGGTTCTCCCATTATAGCATACACCTAACATAGGCTTTGATATGTTGAATGACACATGTAGTTCCATCAAAAATACTGGTTAACGTTGGTAAATTGCATTTTGGGGGTATTCCTCCTAATTGTACTGCTTGAGTGAATGGAGTTTTTGCAGCCTCTTCAATCGCCTCATCAAGTTGTCTTCTTCCCCCTTCTCTTCTATCATTTAAATTTCCCCTCATTTCTGCTAATTCTCTTAAAACTTGTTCATTCCCAACTGAATTTTTCTCCATTGGTCTTTTCAGTGCAGATTCTCTTCTCCTGCGTTCTTGCCTATCTTGTGTTGCGATATTTTGATTTCCATCTCCATTATTTTCTACTTGTCTTTCTCCGCTATCTTCTCTTACAGTTCTTTCGCGAATACGCACACCTTTATATCTCTCATTTTCTCTTCTACGATTTTCTTCTGCTCTCCTTTGCACCCTATCGTATTCTTCGTTAATATTACCATTATTGCGGTTTTGTTCACGTCTTCTTTCTCGATTGTCATGATTATTCTGGCGAATTGCCTCTTGGAATTCTTGCTCTTCTACCTCTGCTCTCAATCTTACCCTCTCCCAAGCTAAGCGTGCTTGTTCAGCGTAATGTCTCTCGATTTCTCTTTCAATTATCTGCTGATTTCTTAGAGTTTCTATTCCATGCAATATCCTACTTCCCTCCTCTTGATCTTCTTCACTATCTTAGTTATTTCGTGCCTAAAGTTGTTCATTTTCCTTCCTTCTGTTGTTTGGTTGAATTTCACCTTGTGGTATGTAACGATCTTCCCTTATTTTTCTCCTTTCGCGACATCCTCCATTTGGATCATGATTTTCTTATTTAATATTTGTTATAGGTGATCTTCTTCTTATCTCACTTCTAATTATTCTCGAACTTGATCTCATTGTGCTCCTTGATCTTCTATTTTGTAACCTCATGTTTTCTATTCTCAATTCATGGTTTTGCCGTGCCAAATTTGCACGTTCTTCCGCCTCTAATCTCCTTTCTTCTTGTATTCTTTGTCTTAAAACCTCTACTGTTTCATTTTCATCATCTCCATGTATTAATCCTCCATTTACTTCTTGATTTCTTCCCTCTCATCTTTCATCTCTTAATTGTCGATTTTCTGGTTCTTCTATTGAATATGATCGCCAAGTATGAACACTTACTTTATCACAATCCACAACTCTTTCTTGCGTTGGTGTTTGCTGATTTGGCTATCGAACCTGATTTTCTCCATCATCCCCTTGAAGATTCTCTTACTTCATCTGTTTCTCCACCTGCAAGTGTTTTACTCCTCCTTACGGTTGTTGGTGGTTCTTGTAGTTGCGGATTATCTCACAACTACACCCTCATAAGAATCCAATATGATGATCTCAATTATTTGATGTGAAGATGAAGATTAAAGTACTAAAATTATAAAAAGACACAAAGATTTTTATGTGGTTCGATCAATGTGATCTACATCCACGATGCTTCACTAGTGATTATATGTGATTACATGATTTTACAATTGAGACTCCATTAATGAATATTTTGAGCTCTAGAATTTTGGGGAAGAAGATGATAAAGAAAATAAATCCCTCTCTAAAATTTTCTCTCTCCTCCTAAAATCATCCCCTCTCTCAAAATGTGTCTCTCCATTTCCTCTCATGCCTAAATGGCTATTTATATGATTTTACACATTGGATAACAACTAATCTTTCCCTTAATTTCGGATCAAAGAATCATCATACGAACCTTCTCAAATTTACTTCACGAACTCGTAAAACGTTCTTCGTGATTTCTTTATCTTCGTAAAATATTCTATACTCGCAAAATGTATTTTCTCTCCACAATTTCGTAAGTTATCATTTGCTGTGATATTCCGCTCCTACATCTTGCCTCTTTTTTCTTGAATATTGCTTGAAGAGCGATCTTTAAGAAAAAATCCGTTGTTGTAGTAATCTTTGATCTTTGTTGATGAAGGAACGAGCGAAAGAATACTAGTCTTGAAAAGTATATACTTGCCTCTATTCTTTTGCGAAGTCCCGGAATATTGCGAAGTAAATAAGAAGTATCAACCATTGAAGTATAAGAAGTATGAAGTATCCTTGAAGAAGTATAAGAAGTACTTAATCCTCGAAATATATAAGAAGTATGAAGTATCCTTAAGAAGTACTTAATCCTCTAAATGTAAGAAATATTTCGAACCCATCATGCGAACTCTCACTCCATGTTCTTTGCCTCATGCTATGATGTAATGCAAATAAAAATTTAGATTAGTATTCAACATTTCTTTTATCAAAATTTCTTATTTTTTATTTATATGCTACTTCAAAATCTTTTTGTTTGTTTTGATTTCCTTTGTATTATCTATTTCATCTCTCTTGACAAATATTTTTCCATGGAAATGATCCTAATAGGTACCCCCTCATATGACGCACTGAGGTGCTTTGCCTTTTACGAGTATACGCCATAAAGGTTTGCCAGCTACTACTCTCCATGTCGAATATCATATCATTGGAAATAAAGTAAATTTTTCAAGAGAAATATATAAATTGATTTGTGCGAGATGTTTTTCTCGGTTTCTTTTGTAATTGTGAAATCTTGAGATCTTTGTAATTGTATCATCTTTGTAATTGTGTGATTGAATCGCTTTTTGTAAATCAAATAAAAAATCTTTTATTTTTCGTAAGCAAATAAAATGTTTAAGGAAAGAGGTACTTAGCTTTTATGTGAGTCGTTGTTGTCTCTTGAGAAGTATGTGATTTGCTTGCGAAGCTAGCATCGTCTTGCATGTTCTCATAGCATACCAATTATTCTAGCCCACTCTTGCGAAATAGAATTCTGCTGTTTTTCGGACTTTTGCGAAGTAAACGAACATTTGCGAAGTATTGGTGTTGCGAACGTTCGCAAAGTGAATATTTGCGAAGTGTAAAAGTAGAAATGCTGCTTCTGCGAACGTTCGTAAGATTTGACCCTACGAAGATGATATTCGTAAGATTATGACAGAAAATAATTTTGATGGGGACCATCTTCGTAAGCACCATCTTCGTAAGAATTTTGATGGGGATCATCTTCGTAAGTATATGGGACCATCTTCGTAAGAATTAATGTGGTAACACTAAAGTGGGGTAATATACTTTGCATATACTTAATTTGGTGTGATTTCCTGTAAGTAATCATAGTGGAGCTTTCTTCGTAAGTTATCATAGTGGAGCTTTCTCATCTTCGTAAGAATTAAGTATATAATTAAGTATATACTCCAAGTAGTTGTATACTGGACTTCGTATACTCCAAGCTGGGACGTATAATCATTTTGCGAAGTACATAACTTCATCTTTCTTCGTGAATTTGACTTATCTTCCTGGATGAGTTGTCAACGAACACATACATGCTTTCTTGGTCGACGACGGAACGTTTAATCAATTACTTGTAGTTTTCACAAGTTGAAGCTGTAATTGATCGGCTCGGTGGAATTGAATGATCCGCCATTGAGAAATGAACAGATGGAGATCCTTGTACAGATCCAAATGAACTCACACGAGTTAGTGAAGCTGATCCCTGGAAAAAATACTAGATCGAGATGTGAAATTCGAACTAGATGATGCGAAACCGGACGAAAGGCTTGAATTAGCCGATGACGAATTTGTAAACGATGAACCATAACATCTCCCTGAAGATGATATTGAACTAAGAAAATAGTAGAGAAAAGAGAAAAATAGTAGAGAGAGAAGAGGACCAATTATTAAAAGAAATGGTTGATCCCGCAAGTTACAGGAAGGATAAATCCATTTAATCTTTCCCTGTTTCTAGCGCCAATTATGTAGTTGCGGATTATCTCACAACTACACCCTCATAAGAATCCAATATGATGATCTCAATTATTTGATGTGAAGATGAAGATTAAAGTACTAAAATTATAAAAAGACACAAAGATTTTTACGTGGTTCGATCAATGTGATCTACATCCACGATGCTTCACTAGTGATTGTATGTGATTACATGATTTTACAATTGAGACTCCATTAATGAATATTTTGAGCTCTAGAATTTTGGGGAAGAAGATGATAAAGAAAATAAATCCCTCTCTAAAATTTTCTCTCTCCTCCTAAAATCATCCCCTCTCTCAAAATGTGTCTCTCCCTTTCCTCTCATGCCTAAATGGCTATTTATATGATTTTACACATTGGATAACAACTAATCTTTCCCTTAATTTCGGATCAAAGAATCATCATACGAACCTTCGCAAATTTACTTCACGAACTCGTAAAACGTTCTTCGTGATTTATTTATCTTCGCAAAATATTCTATACTCGCAAAATGTATTTTCTCTCCACAATTTCGTAAGTTATCATTTGATGTGATATTCCGCTCCTACAGTTCTGATGTATTTCTTCTTCTTCTAGCCATTGATCTTAGTAAACTATTGGATATTGCGTAAGATCTTTCACTAATTGTTCCAAATTCCTTCCAATCACAATGTTAATTTTTATCTTTTTCTTCAAATAATCATCAATTCATCCCTGTTTCGGGCGCCAAAATGTAGTTGCAGGAAAACCTACACTACACCCTTCACAAGAATTCACAATAATCAACACATGTTTGAAGATTAAAAACAACACTTTATTATTTGGTTCTCAGAAATGTTTACAAGAAATGGTAGAATTCAAGAATGCAATTGTTCTCTTGAATTTTCTCTCTCTTCAAAGCTTTCTTAGTGATTAGAAAGAACCCTATTTTGGGGCAGACCCAAAAATTTGGGGGCATACATATAGGACAAAAACATGGGTGCCAATAGTATATCAAGGGTGGCCCTTATCCTGCAGTTTTCAAAAATGCTAAAATACCCCTCATGAGATTATTGTTTAATAAGTAATCATTAAAATTCTAATCCTAAAATCATCCCACTAATTACCCATCCCACTAATTAACCAACCAACCACCCACTAATTAACTCACTAACCATTACTAATTAACCCTTCTCTCTCACTTTTCTTCTTAAAAAACACAAACAAAATTCCGAAAATTTCTTTGTTAGATTAAGTTCTCGATTAAACACATTAATGGCACCTCGTGTTAAGCGATGCCTTAGAAATATGGTGTTGAATCCTAGTATTGCTTATGTAGCATATCAATCTAGGGTTTTTGGAAAAGATGGCGATGAAGAGGATAGTGGATTGATTGGTGTTGGAGAGCGAGAAATAGATCCCGATTCTTTAAAATTGCACATAGAAAGGTATTTCCCACAAACCCATTGCTTGGTTTTTCGTATTTCGTTGATTTGTGATGAGTAATCGATGATTCCTCTGGGTTTTGGAAGTTCCAGAGTAGTGTTCGGCTGAAATTTAGCAGCCGAACTTTTTTTTTTTTTACAAACGAATAACAGTTCGGCTTATGTTTTGAAAATCGATTGCGCCGAACCTTTGTGTTCGGCTAATACCTTGCCAACCTTTCCCGGCCGAACCTAACAAATGAAATTTACCCCAGGTGGTTGTCAGGTTTGGATGACTCGATTAGATTACTTTTAAGCCGAACTTATCTCTTTAAACCCTTCAAAAATCTTGCTTTGTATGCTCCAGGTTCGGCTAACTCATGATGATGAGTTATCAGCCGAACTTATCTTTGTACTCTCAAGTTTTTATATTTTATTTTGGCCATAAATTCTTCGTACGATGTCGGAATGGCCTCATTATTTTTGCGTTGTTTTGGACTTTTCATTCTCTTGAAGATTACAATAATATATCATTGATTTGAGTGAGTTTATATATCCACAAGTACAAAACTTTAGTTTTATTATATCATTGATTTGAATGAGTTTACATAAACTAAAGTTTTGTACTTTTTGATATGTAAACTCATTCAAATCAATGATATATTATCGTCATCTTCAAGATAATGAAAAGGCCAAAACAACACAAAAAAAATGAGGCCATTCCGACATCGGACGAAGAAGTTATGGCCAGAATAAAATTTAAAAACTTGAGAGTAAAGAGATAAGTTTGGCTGATAACTCATCATCACTAGTCAGCCAAACCTGGAGCATACAAAGCAAGATTTTCGAACTTTTTACGGAGATAAGTTCGGTTTAAAAGTAATCTAATCGAATCAGCCGAACCTGACAACCACCTGGGGTAAATTTCATTTTTCAGGTTCGGCCGGGAAAGGTTGGCAAGGTATTAGCTGAACACAAAGGTTCGGTGCAATCGATTTCCAAAACATAAGCCGAACTGTTCTTCGTCTGTAAAAAAAAAGAAGGAAGTTAGGCTACTAAATTTCAGCCGAACACTACTCTGGAACTTCAAAAACCCAGAGGAATCATCGATTAATCGTCACAAATCAACGAAATACGAAAAACCAAGCTATGGGTTTGTGGGAAATACCTTTCTATGTGCAATTTTAAAGAATCAGGCTCTATTTCTCGTTGTCCAACACCAATCAATCCACTATCCTCTTCATCACCATATTTTCCAAAAACCCTAGATTGAGATGCTACAGGAGCAATACCAGGATTCAGCACCATATTTCTAGGGCATCGCTTAACACGAGGTGTCATTAATGTGTTTAATCGAACAAGAAATTTTCAGAATTTTGTTTGTGTTTTTGGAGAAGAAGATGAGAAGAAGAGTGAGAGAGAAGGGTTAATTAGTAATGGTTAGTGAGTTAATTAGTGGGTGGTTGGTTAATTAGTGGGATGGGTTAAATTAGTGAGATTGTTTTAGGATTAGAATTTAATTAAGTGAAAGGGTAGTATTATAATTTAAACTAGGCAGGGGTATTATAGTAACTTAACAAGATTTAGGGCAGCCCTTATAATTTTGTGTGGGGTGCATGTTAAGGGTGTATGCCTCAAAATTATTGGGTCTGCCCCAAATTAGGATTCATTAGAAATTCATCATCCCCTCTTTGAATCTAGTGGGTCTCTTTATATAGGGTAGTTACATAGTGGATGACAGCTAAGCTTTCCTTTAATTTCGGATATGACTTGCGATATTATCGCAGTAGTTATAATGTCAATTCTCGCAAGCATTGTAACCATCGCAGGACAATCATGCTCTTCTTGTGTTTCAGCTATCGTCATCTGTTACGTCATTCTTTCAATCGTTTTGTGACACTCACAGTGTGTTATTGAAGAGCTCACAGAACTGTCGCTGAAAATGTCGCAGGAGTATTGTTGTGGCGATATTTTGATCCTACAGAAAGTATACTCAAACTTGAGAAAATACGCACCAACTGATTGCGACTTGTTAGACCTAACAAGTCTTTCAATACTGACTCTATCTTCGCTTCTAAGAAAAAAACAAGGAAGCGAGACAACACCTATTGTCCCCAATATAGAAATTCACTTTGCCACATGCACTCTTCCAAATATCAACTGTTAGAGCATAGCTCGGTTGAACCCACCAAGCGTTGGTATGTCAAGTTTGGTTGTCATATTTTAGTGATCCAAAACTCATTTAAGAGTCGCTTGATTCAAATGTACTAGAGTCAACTTCGTATAGGTTAGTTTGAAAGTATTAGGGTGAGACATTACAAGTATTGCTAAGACTTGAAGAAGTGAAGAAGTACGGAGCTACAATCACAACATCATCCTTCCAGTTGAGGTTAATGATATTTGACTTGAACTGTTTCATTCCCTAACGTATCTTTCAAGTCGTGCATATTGAAAACACAAAACTGTGAAGCATGAACACTCTAGATAGACATAGTATTAAGGAATACAATATGAATTTTCTTTCTTAACCATTAAACTTTTTATATAAGACGTAATCGTATGAATGCTATTGTGATTATGTATGGGTATGTGGTGAGGATTTCATCCTATGGAACAATGTTTACATGTGTTCTAAAAAAGTAAGTTCATGATATGTGTTGTGAACCAAAAAGGAAATCGTCAGGCATTATTGGGGTTATTCTTCATTGCATATCTTATGAACGACCAATATGTGTGATTAGTATAACCGCTCATGACTTGTTTGTGTTCTTGGTAATACTATTCACATGAGGCCTGACTTATGTATTGGTATGACTTTTATTAGTGAAACCGATCATAAGTAATCACCTGGGGTATGATCGGGTTTGTGTGTGTCTGACCAAATTTGGGAAAGGGGAAACCGATCCTACACTAGTGGAGAATGGGATTTTCTTGACCCACAACCGTGACCCTCAATGTCGGCCAATGGACCGTGGACCGGTCAAGACGGTCATATATATAGTAAATTTTCGGAGCCCAAAAAAGAGCGTTGAAAACGGTCGTTCTACAAGTTTTTTAATACCGGTTATGTCCCCAAATCATCAACTCATACAACGACCGCTAGACTCAGCTGAATAAGTGATGACGGGAAATTTAACTCAGTCCCCCCCCCCCTTTCCACCTCGTTATCAATGATGTTATATATATCTCCTCCACCTCCCCTCTTTCTCCTTTAGTCAATTTACAGAGAAACTCTCTCTCTCTCTCCATAACCAGACTACTCTCCCTTCCCACTGAGTGGATTTGAGAACCAATTAACATAAACATCACTAAGATTTACCTTTTACATCTATTAATTAGCAAAATCATCAGGTACAGTTACGGTTTCTGATTTAAGTTCTCTATTTCTTCTCTTTTTTTTTACTCGATTTTCTTCATGGGGTTTAATGATTATTGTTTTGTTTGTTGATTTCAGATAGATCTCAAGAGATTTAGTTGTTTAATTAGAAAAATCATCAAGAATAGGTACCGTTAGGGTTTTGGATTGAAGTTTTATTTTCTCTTTCTTTTACTGATCGATTATCTTCATGGGGTTTTAATGATTATTGTTTTGTTTATTGATTTCAGGTAAATCTCAAGATCTTTAGTTGTTTGAATTAGCAAAATCATCAAGAACATGTACATTTAGGGTTTTGGATTTAAGTTTTTTTTTTTATTGGTTGATTTTGTTCATGGGTTTTAACGATTATTATTTTGTTTGTTGATTTCAGGTAAATCTCTAGAGCTTTAGTTTTTTGATTACCAAAATCATCAGGTATATTTGATTTGATTTGATTTGATTTGATTTGGATGATAGTTCTGTAGTTTATGAGTTTCAATCTAGTCTGTGGATCATATGATAAGGTTAGTTAAGTTAAGTTATGTTGTTGATTTGGCTTATGGGTTATGTTCTATTTTTTTGTTGCTGATAAGATTCATGTTAAGGGTTTTATAAGCATGTGGATTTATGACTTGAATGATTTCTGATTGGGATATTTTTAAGCACAAGCATGTGGTTAGGTTTTATAATTTGATTTATGTGTTATTAGTTACTGAAATTGATTAAGTAATTGATCGTGATTGGGATATTTTTATGTACAAGCATGTGGTTAGGTTTTATAATTTGATTTATGTGTTATTAGTTACTGAAATTGATTAAGTAATTGATCGTGATTGGGATATTTTTAGGTACAAGCATGTGGTTAGGTTTTATAATTTGATTTATGTGTTATTAGTTACTAAAATTGATTAAGTAATTGATTGTATTAATGATCACAACATGATTTAGAATCCAACAAGTATAGCACTGAATTTAGAATGATCGCTAGTTAGGTTTTTGTATTGTAGTTAATTTTTCATATTGATTTTATTTTAGGAAACTATGCCAAGACTTCCTATTCCAAGTAGCAGCCGATCTCGGTCTGCAAGTATTAGGTATACAAGTATTAGGTCTGCAAGTACTACTTCTAGGTCAAGTGCAGCTACTTGGCTGACGACTTTGCTCAATTCACAAGGTTCTCCATCAACTGATGGTAGTCACGCTGCTTCAAGTCCAAGTGAAGGGAGTCCCCTTGTGTCTTCGTCATATGGTGATAATTCTCCAGGCCATGTTAATGGGAATCAGGATGGGGGAGATGGATTGCATGAGGCTTTTCATAAAGCAAACAATAAAGCTGACAATACCGAGGAAAGTGGGATTAATGGTAACACACAACATTGTATTTGAGTTTCCTTTGTCATATATATATATATATATATGTGTGTGTGTGTGTGTGTGTGTATATGTATATGTGCTATCAAGTTACCTTTTTTTTTTTTTCTGCAGATGATCACCTTTTGGAAATACAATTCAATTCAGTGGGACAGCCAATTGAAGATGGTTCTAAGAAATATGCTACCAGAGTTGGAGTGATAGCCAAGAGTATTGTCCCATAATGTATTGAGGATTGGAGGTCTATTAACTGGGTTCTTAAGGAAGAAATATGGAGAGCCATCAAGAATGTGTACAAGGTACCTGAAGTTATCAAGTCCAAGGATCTAAGGATGGCAAATAAATCTTGGAAGTACATGAAGACTATTTTAAGGAAATGGTGTGACCAATTTGACACTGTTGCCGAGAGATTGAACAATAGACCACAAGGTGTGAAGAGAGAGGATTGGGAGAAATTTGTGAAATTGCATGATTCAGAAGATGATCAGAAACTAAGGGAGATAGGTAAGGAATCAAGGAATCTTCTGAAAGATTTGCATACTACTGGGAGGGACGGCATTGCACGTCATCGACATGTCATGGAACAACAAAGTCCTACCGGTAGGGTGACGAAAACTATTGTATACCTTGCAACACATGTTTACCAAGATATTCCTGAAGAACACCTTGATTTAATAGACCCTAATTGTTATGAAATAAAGTGTAGAGAATATGTCATGAGTTCAGCTTTCACTGTTGGTTTTATATTGGCTAGCATATATTTTTGTGTTTGTTGCTTTTCTTGATAATTTGTTTTGTACTTACACATATAATCTTGTGTACATTGCAGGCAAAGGTAAGAGAGTTGAATAAAATGGAGCATTATAGAGAGGAAACCCATTTGGAGAGAGATGCAGTTGCCACGGTGAGTGCACATGAACTTGTATTGTTGTTGGTAAAAAAAGAAAACCTTGTTAGTTACTAGCTAACTAATTTTGATTCCTTCTTCGTAGGTGTTTGGAGTTGATGATTGGGGTTGTGTTCGAGGAATGAGAGGTAGGATATCAAAAACTAAACTTCTTGCTTCTGCAATTCCAAGGGAGCAGCTACGGAAGCAAGTGTTGAAGACTAGAGCTGTGGAAGATCGTGTCCATAGTCTTGAGGTAACTGTTGAGACACTAATGGCTGGTTTGAGTTGCAATCCTAACATCAGCAATGCTAATGCTCAGGTAACATTTTATAACTAGTTTTTAGTTTGTAACTCATTCAATAACTAGTTTTAAGTTTGTAACACCAGCAATGTGTCTGATAGCTCTTTATCTGAGTTCAATTGAATTTCTCTATTCCTATTTTATTGCATTATTTTTCTTATGAACATCAGTAATTCTTATTGCCATATTCGATGGGATTATGATCTGCAGGGAATGAATGGTGGTGGTTGTCAACCTAACAGAACTCAGAGAGTAATTGTGAGAAATATGAGAAAGAACTGTGTTTCCTTGGGATGTATAGATATGAGTAGGCCTCCACCTACTGATAACTTTCATTTGGTCCGTATTGATGAAATTTGTCGATCTTTTGAGAGTCTCTGTGATGGCGAAGGAACTTTTGGTGATGTTGTCTTAGAAAGCAAGATTTTGTGGCCTCACCACTCGTTTTGTCTACTTCCAACTGATGATGCCGGTTTTTAGTGAATTTGAAGTTCTGTTGTTTGTGGAGGTGGAGGTGAACTAACTTTTTGGGACTTTTTTGGGGACTTTTTTTGGGTATATACATGGTTGGTATACATGTAAGTTTTTCGGATATATATTTACGTACTTGTGGTTTATATATGTAACTATTTTGGGAAGCTTAGTTTTCAGATGTAAGTATTTTGGGGTTTAGTCGATCTTGCAAGTTTGTATGGTTTTGAGTCTCATCTCTTTTTTATGTAAATAAGAAGACACTCAAAACATGTAAAGAAGTGTCTTGCAACTTCTATGGATCTGTAGCTTCATCAGGTTTCAGAGCCTTGCTTTTATGTAATAAAATATATATTAGTATCAGCAACTTGTTCACTTTTATACATTGTTTTGATTTCCAGTCTTTGTGAATTGTTCACTGTTTATCAAGGCATTGTAGCAGGGTTAGAATGGATGTGTTAGAACTGTGAAGTAACCTGTTTATGCTCTGCAGTTTCTTTTTTACTCCTATATAGTCCTGGAGCATTAATGATATCTATTTCTGCAGCATTAGAGAATACAATAGATGCAGTCTTAGTTTCTGCACTGCAAATTGCTCCAGTCACTTTGTTTGACCTGCAGTCTCAGAAGTCTACTAGATTATTGACCTATAAAACTAGTTTTTTCATTTGTAGTACGTTTCAGTCTACCTGAAATGGTTTGCAGAGAGGTGTATTATGCAGAATCATTCCTTGTATTTGAGGCTTTTGGATATGTATCAGTTGTAATAATCTTGGGATTGCGTTTTTCATTTCAGTTTAAACTTTGGATGGAAAAATTTTAGTTGTAAAAATGTTGGTTCTAAAATTTTTAGAAATTGCAGACACACATATCTATTGAACTAAACTTCAATTTGTCTAAACAATAAACATTCACTTCGAGGCGATTCAACCCATTAAGGTGTTGCTGACTCGGGTAAAAATCTAATTCAGATTAGGTCTATACTTTCCCATCGAGAAAAAAGAAAAACATTATCGTATCTATCTTTATCTTTCTCATTTTTTCTCATTCTCTTATTCTGAGAGGCGGCTCTCTCAGACAAATTTATTACTCCTCTCAAACAAATTCATCACTACGCTCAAGCAAATTTATTACTCTTTCAGACAAACTAAATCATTGACATGTACTTGCGACAAATTTGTGATGGTTGGTGTATTAACTAGTTAGGGTTTCAATCATCAACATATTTATCAGGGTTCAACAACTTTCAGAGGATTTATTAATGCTAGATGCATTCTGATTTGAGGTTACAATCAAATTTTCAACTCACATACTACTGGAAGGGTAATAATTTTTTTTTTAACTTCTATTTCATATTTAGTTACAATTTGTTAGGGTAATAAACAAAAAAATTTAATAAAAATCGAGGTTTTTGTTTAATTAGGTCATTTAAATATTTCATCTTGAGTTACAAATAAGAAATTTCAATAAAATTGGGGGTTTTGTTTAATTAGGTCATTTAAGTATTTCATCTTGATTTAAAAATTGGGGGCTTAGTTGTATCATTGCAGCTAACAAGACTTTCTGCACTCACATACTCTAGATAGCAGTTGTGGGTTTTGGTATTTTTGTTGTCTTAATTTTAGAATTTAGGATTGATCAACTTGCTTTTTGTTTCTTTTTCTAATTTGTGTCTTTGGAGTTTCAGCAGAGAGCCCTCTTTTAAGTTGATGATTTTAGTTTCAAGTTACTGAGAGTTTTGCACAGGAGGATCTAGACTTTAATATTGTATGAACTTTGGGATATAAAATATATCAAAATTTAGTGGGTGTGCTATGATTATGTAGTTTGACACAATTATAAGGGAATACAATTATAACTTATAGTTAAAGACCTATTATGGATATGTGATGTGTGTATTTGCTTTTGCAGATGTCTCAACGCTGAATAGTTGTTCCATGTAAAAAATGGATGACTGCACCGAAGGGTTCACGGCCATGGGTTGTAGGTGTTTAATCTTTCATCCAATTTACAACAGAGAGTCTTGGTGAAGGTATCAAAGAATTTCGATGTCCTTGCATGAAATGTAAGAATTACAGGTGTTTACCAAAATCACTAGATGAAGTACATAAGGATATTCTTGATCTTGGGTTTGATATGTCGTATCGAACGTGGATCCATCATAGTGAGATACCTCGTGTGGATAATGTTAATGATCGTACCTTACCTGCAAATAATGTAGTGAATTATGATATTGCATCTCATTCGAGAATATATGACTTGTTCAATGAGGCACATGGTCATCTGGTTGGTCATGGTAACCCTGAAGAATGCCTTACTAATCCTGACCACTTACCGGATGATGTTGTTGAAGATGGTTTTGATGGTAGTGTTCAAGATAGGGATGCTGCTGTTGAAGATGGTTCTGGTGGTAATATTAAAGATAAGGATATTGCCGATTGCATCAAGAGGTTGGAGGATGGATTGTTACCCTTATATCCAGGTTGCGATGATGAACATACAAAACTATCAACAACAGTGGAGTTACTAAGTATGCAAGTAAGGTATCAATGTTCGGAATTTTTCATGATCGAGTTGTTGGGATATATGAAAACTATTCTACCGAAAGGGAACACATTACCATCTACTTGTAGTAAAGCTAAAGATATGCTTAAGCCATTTCAGTTGCCGGTGCAAATTATTCATGCTTGTATTAACAATTATATTATCTATCAGAAGGATTATGCTAATGAAGATGAGTGTCCTAAATGTGGTGAAAGTAGATGGCAGAAACCACCAAAAGGGAGTACTACAACTACTAGTAAGGTTCTGGTAAAGCGACAAAGATATTTTCCAGTCACAGAAAGGTTGCAACGTATGTATATATGGTACAACGTGGATTGCTGAGTTGATGATGTGGTATGCTAAGGTTGAAGAAAGTGCTACACACATGAGACATCTGGTGGATTCTATACAGTGGAAGTCGATTGATATGAAATGACCTGAGTTTGCTTCAGAAAAAAGAAACATGCGTCTAGGACTAGTAACAAATGGTTTTAATCCTTTCGGAATGATGAGCACGCACAATACTTGGCCTGTTATGATTGTTTTTTATAACCTTCCACCATCTGAATGCACGACAAAAGATTTCACGATGTTGACGCTGCTAATTCCTGGTCCTCTTGGTCCTAACCATAACATTGATGTTTATTTGTAGCCATTGATCGACGAGTTAAATAAGTTATGGTCACTCGAAAAGGTAACGTATATATGATGCACATACAAAGACTAACTTTACAATGATAGCAATGTTGTTGTGGTGTATACATCAGTTCCCTACATATGCCCATGTTTCGGGTTTGCGAACTTCTGGAAGATATGGTTGTCCTATGTGTGGAGAAAATACAGAGGCATTGAGGCTAAAATGAGGTTCAAAGTTCGTATATATGGGTCATAGAAAATTTTTAAGAGATCGGTTTCACCCTTATAGACGGAAAACATCCCAATTCAACGGATCAGGGGATTCAAGGGTTGCACCAAGACGTTTGAGTGGCGTCAAATTATTCAACAAGACTGCAACTGCAGATAAAGAATTTGGGAAGTTGGTAAAGCGGCCGACCATTGATTCTCCTTGGTCGAAGAGGTCAATTTTATTTTTTATCCCATATTGGAAGGTACATTAAGCTTGACCTAATCCCTTGCATTTACTTTAGTGCGATATATTTTGTTGTTTATAATTCTTTTCTAACTTAAATCTTATTAGTTTCTATAAATCCAGCACAATGTGGATGTCATGCATGTAGAAAAGAATTTTGTAGAGAACTTGTTTGGGACTTTTATGTGCCATAAAGATAAGTCCATGGATGGGCCTCCAGTGCAGAGAGATTTGAAACTGCTAAACTTAAAGCCTAGCTTGTGGTTGAAGGAAAAGAATGGAAGAAAGATACTCCCTCCTGCACCTTATTGGATGTATAAGAAAGAAAGGGAAGTTATTTGTAAAACTTTGAGCACACTTAAAGGTTCAATTGGTTACAGTAGTAATTGGAAAAAAAAAGTATGCATGAAAGAGTTCCAATTGAAGGGTCTTAAGTCGCACGACTATCATACTCTTATGCAGGGTTTAATGCCAATTTTTATAAAAACATACGTCTTTGCATGAGGCAGTTAGACACTTATCGTTGTTTTTCAAAGTCCTAACCTCTAAGGTTATTGATCGTGCTGAGCTTCGCGTAGCGCATGATCGTGTCGTGGAGTCGATATGCGTGTTCGAAATGTACTTTCCTCCTGCATTTTTTGTTAGTATGACTCATGTTGTTGTACACTTGGCAGAAGAGGCACATCAATTGGGGCCTGTCCAATTTAGGTGGATGTACCCTTTTGAGAGGTACAATCCTTTAGTCACTAGTAACCTTTTGGTTTATTCTTTTATGAACTCAGTAAACTTACAAATCTTTGTTTACTTATCATATGTGCAGGATGATGAGACTTTACAAGGTTTTTGGTCTCAATAAAAATTATATAGAAGGGTCTATTACTAAATAGTATACGGTCAATGAAGGAGCGCGCCATTGTGCTGAGATCCTTCGCGAGGAGAAACAGAAGTCTTTTAAGTGTCGTGGAAAGATAAAAACGTCCAGTGATGCTTACGAAGGTCCGTACCCAGTTCATTCGCAAGGAAAACCATGTTCATTAACCAACACACAGTATGAACAAGTTCTCTTGTGGATATTGAGACATTCAGATGAAAATACTGAATGGGAAGCATAAGTAAATCCTAAGATGATTTATCTTTTAATCATTTCACATTATGAAAAGTAACCTTCTCACTTGTCGTTTTTTTTTTTTTTTGGACAGGAAATACGATACATATGTTCGTAATATTAACCAAACTCGTACATGAAGGTCGAAGAGTTTGGACTACATTTCATGGCTATAGGACTAGCTTGAACAACCCAAAGGCACTTCAATGTCTAATTTCCATAGGCTGACAATTGGTCCTTCCTTCTCGGCAGTTTCGTATAATGTATATTTTGTTAATGGTTATCTTTTTTATACTGCCGGTGCTGAATAAAACTTTGTTACACAAAATAGTGGAGTTACCATGAACGCTTCTACCATCTTTAAATAAAGTTCCAGAGATACTAACCTAGTCGATGACGATACTACGTAAAACGACAATCTGCAAGATATATTTGAAGTGGACTATTGAGTTTTTAGAGAAGTTGTTTTTAACTTTGATTGGGTGCGAATGGCAGACAAAGTAAACGGATCATATATGGACCAAGATACAAAGTTGAGGTTTGTCAGTTTCAAAAAGTTTATGAAGATCTCAAGAGAAGTTGACGAGCCAATCATCCATGCTTCTCAAGATGGACAAGTTTTTTACTGCCGCGATGTGACAAGGCTACATTGGAATTTGGTTTTGGAGTCTCCAATAAGATCGGACCCCAACAAGAATGCTTTTGAAGATCCATTTGTCTTTACTGGAGCCCCAAGTGAAGCTCCAATTTCTGCAACTGTTGGAGATGATGGGTATTGGAATGGAGATGCTCAAGTAAATGATGAGTATATGGATTTTTAGGTAAAAATTGATATTCGGTACTTGTGTACTTGTGTAGTTGTTTTTTCTTTTTTTCCTTCTTTATATACATGGATATTTTACCATTCATTCAACTCTTATGCCGTCAGGGATATACCTAAATGTGGATCGTGGAACATATGCAATCATCATGCCTTAACTATCGAGGTATGTATCTTCGCTATTATCTTTATTATTTAATCCCATATACAATCCCTCGTCATATCATATCCTGTAAAGTTTACGGATAGTACTTAATAGTTCACATCTTACTTGGAACGTGGCATTGATAGCAATTAGGTGATGTAAGTATGCACATATGAATATGAGTCTCCACTATCTAGGACAGAACATGAAACACTTGGTTTGTTAGGAAAACTAAAGGACAAGACTACCATTTCCAAGCTGTGATTATAATAAGTTACTGGTTGCTTTCCGTTTGACTGTACGAATTTAGTGTTGTAAATCCTACTGTTTTAGAACATTGTATCATGCTATGCAGTTTTTTCTAGGAAAACTTCCCTTCTCTCGTATCCTTTTCTCTGCTATTTGAATTATACTGTTTGGTGTACCTTTGATTGACCCTCAACAAACATGAATGTATTCTGGGCTTATATTCAAATGTTGATTGTGATTATCCCACATATGTTTAGATAAGAAATTAAAGAAGATGCCATGATAAAGTTAAAAACACTCATCGCTATTATTTATAAGAACAAAGAAATTGACTTTCTTCAGCTAAAATCAAGAATGACCCTGCAGTACTATAACTTCAAATGTCTGCCATCATGTGTAGAGTCATATTGTATGTTGTGCTTCCATTAAGGTTTACTATGATGCATCTTCTATTTGGGTACATTTAGGCTTTACATTGTTTAGTTTCTCTAGATATCTTGGGGTTATTTCTTATATTAGTGCAGCGTTTGATCTTAACTGCTGGTGCATAATCTAAGTTTTGATATTTGTTTGTGAACTGTAAAATAATTTATTAATTTTTGTTGTTTGTTTTTATTTGCAGTTACTGTTGGCTTTACCTAGGCTTCCACACATGAAGATTACTTCACAATTAGAGTATGTCTTTATATCTTTTCCATAAATGTGATTCACTGATGTTTCAGATTATAAGTTGATAAATAATAAGTTAATAGTTTCTTGAATAATTCTATTGAGTATTATGACCTACCCACATTAATCAGCTGATTGGGGGACTTATTTTTGCATTGCATGTGCACCATTATGAAATATAGGTTAAGTTCATCATCAACGGAGTTCATCGTTTTGCTGTTTAGTCGATTGTTTATTAGTTTATCATTTTGTAACTGAATCTTAGAACTTAACTACTTTTCTGGTCCGAACTTAAGAATTTGTACTTTTCTGTGTAATTTGAACCTAATGAATATTGAATTGGAAGACTATTTGTGTGAAAGTTTAATTTGAATCTCATTTGATTTGTATTTGGTTCTCATTTGAGTTTGATTTCAATCTCATTTGAGTTTGATTTGGTTTTTATTTGAATTCTCATTTGAGTTTAATTTGGTGTAGGTACTGAATATCGCAAGATAATAGTTCACGAGTATCGTAATAAATAAAGGAGAAAAGAGTTATAAAATGATACGATGATAGAAGTAGCGCGGAGAAATATGAAGTTTTGCGAGGATGAATTGCGATACTTCGCAATTCATATACAGCTGCATAAGTTTTACTATAAATAGGAGTTCAAATGTAAAATTCGAGAGGTTCTTTTAATAAGTGTAAGAAATTATCTTAGGAAAGAGAATAGAAAAAGTTGTAACTATTCTAGTTCCATTTTGATAATTCTATGTAATCAACTAAGAGAATTAATAAGAAAATTATCATTCATCATCAAGAACTTCTTGAGTTTTTACTAATTCTATTGAGGGTGTAGTTGTAGATTATTCTGCAACTACATAATTGGCGCTAGAAACAGGGACTTGAGAATTGTGGTAGCCTAAATTTGAGGGAATTGTGGAAAATTTGAAGATCAAATGAAGTCAGTAGATGGAGATTTCAAAAAAGAAAAATGTAATATGATCACAAAGACAATGATTGATGAATTTCATAGTAATATGAAGGGAAAAATATACAAGCGAGATTGTAGAGGAAGAAAGATCATGGAGGAAGAAAAGATAACAACTTTAGAAGAATGGGAAAAGCGGAAAATCACATTTTCAGCAGCATAAATTCCAAATGCAGACTTGAACCACACTTCACCATTGGTGATCACAATTCCGATCATGCTAGAAGATAAGAAAGATGTAGAAAAATGGAAATTAAACCGAATTTTGGTTGATACAGGGAGTTCTGTTAATATCATATTCTATCATGCACTTAAGGGGATGGGAATTAAAGATGAAGAAATCACAAATTCAAAATGTCTTATTTATGGATTAGGAAAATCTACAACAAAATCTAAAGGGGAAATCGCGCTGCGAATATTACTAGGAGAAATCGAAACACATGTAATCTTGTGTGTGATAGATATGGAATCTCCATATAACATGCTGATAGGAAGGCCGTGGATTCATGCGATCAAAGTGTTGCTTCAACATTACATCGAGAATCAAATTTCCTACACCAAATGGAATACAAGAAATAAAAGGAGATCTTGATAGTGCAATTTTTTTTATCAAATTGAAGTAACGCAATGCGGAGGAAGAGCAAGAAAGAAACATCTTCGTAGGAAACTTCATGAAGGAAACAAAAAAGGAAGAAGAATTCGAGTGTATACAATAAGAGCAAAGGAAGGGAGAGGTATACCAAATGAGATTCCAGAAAAAGAAGGGGAACCAGCAAAAATAATCAAAGAACCAACACCTATGGGGGAGCAAAGTCCAAGCTATGTTGCATCTGAATCAACTAAAGAAATAAATATTGGAAGTAAAGAGGAGCCTTTATTCTTGCGAATTGGAACTAAGATGGATGAAGAAGAAGAAAAAAGAACTATTGATCTTTTGCGAGAATATAAAGATATCTTCGCAGGAAGTGTAGATGAGATACCAGGAATTGATCCATCAGTGGCGTGTCATAGATTGAACATAGATAAAAATGTAAGACCATTCAAACAAAGAATAAGGAAGATATCACAAAATTATCATGTACAGATAGAAGAAGAATTACAAAAGATGTTGGATGCAGGGATCATAAGGAAGCAAAATATCCATAATGGATTGCGAATATGGTCATTGTTCGAAAAAGAATAAAGGAATAAGAATTTTCATAGATTTCACTGATCTAAACAAGGCATGTCCCAAAGACAGGTTTTCCATTACCAGATATACCACAAATGGTGGAATCAGCTGCAGTCATGATAGAGTCACTTCACTTGATGGATATAAAGGGTATAATCAAATATCACTCAGAAGAAGATCAAGAACATACTGCCTTTTTTGCTCCAAGGGGTTTGTATTGTTATGTGAAGATGCCATTTGGTTTGCGGAATGCGGGTGATACATATCAACGTATGGTTGAAAAAGTGTTCGCGAAGTGGATACATAAAACTTTGGAGGTATATGTAGATGATATGTTGATAAAAAGCAAGGAAGCTAAAGATCATGTGCAAGATTTGAAGGAAATATTTGAGCAAATGAGAAAGTTCAACATCAAATTAAATCCTGAGAAATGTATAATTGGGGTTTCATCTGGAAAGTTCTTGGGATACATAGTATCAAAGGAGGGAATACAAGTTGATCCAGAAAAGGTCCAAGCAGTTCGTTACATGCCAACACCTGCAACGGTAAAAGAAGTACAAAAGCTAAATGGACTCTTGGCTTCACTTGGAAGATTTATTTCGCGAATGTCAGATAAGTGCAAGCATTTTTTCAACATACTTAAGAAGGGAGCAAAATTCAAGTGGACTGATGAATGTGAAAAATCTTTTCAAGGAATCAAAGAATACCTCGCAAATACATCTATACTACAGAAACCAGAGAGAGACGAAGAATTATTGGTATACCTCGCAACAACTCCATATGCTCTAAGTGCAGTTCTGTTGCGAGCAGACGCAGGAGTAGAAAGGCCCATTTACTACATTAGTAAAACCTTTAATGCAGCACAGAAGAATTATTCTAAAATGGAGAAGTTAATCTTATCCCTGGTTTATGCATCATTCAAGTTACGAATATACTTTCAAGCACATGTGATAAAAGTGGTAACTAAAGTCCCAATTGAATCAATCATGAAGAACACAAAAAGGTCAGGAAGAATAGAAAGGTGGAATGCACAAGTAAACCATTACAAGATAAAATACGAAGTATTGTCATCGCAAAAATCACAAGTCGTCGCAGATTTTTTGGCAGATTTTCCTTTGGAAGAAGATGAAGCAGTAGAGGAAATGATGGATGTTGAAGAAGAATTTGGAAATCCAAAAGACTTGTTAACAGAACCAGATAGATGGGAAATTCTAGTGGACGGATCATCCAATAGTGAGGGAAATGGAATTGAGTCGTGTTGATTTCACCGAGAAGGAGAAAGAACATCATTCTCATTCAGACTAGAATTTGCATCCACGAACAATGAAACAGAAGTACGAAGCTGTAGTGCATGCATTAAAGATCGCAATAGAAAAGAAGCTTGAAAGTATAAGGATAACAAGTGATTCACGCAGTTAGTGATTTGTCAAATTAAAGGGGAATATACCACAAATGAATCTTCTTTGAAGAAATACAAGAAACTCGTTGAGGAATTATCTGCGAAGATACCAAAATTAAAATGGAGACATATATCTAGAAAATATAACCGTCTCGCAGATGCTTTTGCATTTATTCCAAGCATGATGACAAATCCAAATATAAGAAATATCCAAATACAGACAATTCAACACCCATCAGTGGACAAAGAGAAAGAAATTGAGGAAGCTGTTGCGATGGAAGTAGAAAGAGAGTTATCAAACAACATCGCAGATTGGAGAAAAGAAATTCATGCATATCTCGCAACAGGAGAAATATCCGTGAATGACTAGAAGCACATAAATTAAAGAGTCGTGCAAAAAACTATGAGTTGCGAGAAGGAATTTTATATAGAAAATCTTTCAATGGACCACCTCTCAGGTGCTTAACTCGCGAAGAAGGAGAAAAAATATTGAAGATGTTACATGGAGGAGAAGCTGGCAATCATAGTGGGGGAAGATCTCTAGCATATAGAGAAAAGATACAAGGATATTACTGGCCTTATATGCATACAAACGCAAAATTGTTCGTACGAAGATGCAAGGAATGTCAACGACATGGTAAAAGAATTCATGCACCAGGGGCCACATTAACTTCTTCAACAAGCTGCTGGCCTTTTGTTAAATGGGGGTTGGATATTGTTGGACCATTTATACCCGGATCTGGACAAAGGCGATACTTGATAGTTGCAACATATTATTTCACAAAGCTCGCAGAAGTAAAAGCAGTATAGCATATTCGTGATAAAGATGTTTTTACATTCATATTTGAGAACCTCATTTGCAGGTACGGGGTTCCAAAGACAACTAGTATCGATAATGGAAAACAATTTGAGGGAAGAACATAGAGATGTTACTCGGTGCTTTTAGGATAAAATGTGGGAAGTCAACCCCGTTATATCCACAAGCTAATGGACAGCAGAAGCAACAAATAAAACAATCGCAGATACAATCAAAAAGAAATTAGAAGGACATCTCAAAGGATGGTGCGAGCAAGTACCTAGCGCAGTTTGGGCATACAATACAACTAGAAGAGAAGCAACTGGAATGTCTCCTTATTGTCTAACATATGGAGTAGAAGAAGTATTACCCACAGAGGTTGTAATTCCGACAACAAAGAAAGAAGCTTGGGAAAGAAATTTAAGTGCGGGAGTAATATTAAGTGAATTGGATGATTTGGAAGAAAAAAGAGAAAAGGTGTTGCACCATATGAAGATTTATCAGGAACGATTAGCTCGAGAATACAACAAGAGAGTCATTGAACGTGAATATAAACCAGGTGATTTGGTCATGCGAGAAACACCTCGATATCAAAAAGAAAATGGAGGAAAATTAGCACCAAAATGGGATGGACCATATGTTATTAAAGAAATTGTAGGAAGCGGAGCTTATCGGCTGATGGATCCGAAGGGAGAGACATGGGTTTGAGGCTTGGTAGACCTTGGAACAGACTATATTTGAAAAGGTATTATCCATAAAACTCATGAAAATTTTTACGAATATTGTTTGCTCGCAGGAAATTGGGAAAAGTTACGAGTTTCAAAATTTATATTGCGATTAAACTTTCATTAATTTGCGAATAAAAGACCGCAATCTGTGATCATCCTCCAAAAAAGAAAGAGAGCCGCAGAAAATTTTATACAGGCAAACCTTTGTGGCGTACACCCTAGTTCGCGAAGCTATATTTCGTAAGAGGCAAAGTCCTAAAGTACGTCATTTAAGGGGGTACCTATAAACGTGGATAAGGGTAACCGGAACACCACCAAGGGCCCTTAGTACATGGTAAAATTTTAGGGGTACAACCCAATAATGGGGTACCTATCCGGGTTAGACACCTTGGATTCTCACCTAATCTAGCGACATTACGCAATATAAAATGCGGTGTAAGAGGATTTAGGTTGGGCGACTAAGGCATACTGTCTTTCCCAAGAAGTGTAGAAAACGATCAAGGCGCCGAGGTACACGGTTGAGTCAAGAGTGCCGGGTGAGGTTGAACCACATCTGCCATTTTTGACAAGTCTTGGCAAATGATGCACTTGTCCCAAAGATACCCCATAGGGTGAAACCTCGTAACTATAAGCCCTATAGGCAAAAAGGATAAGAGGTTGCGATCAAAAGCTGGTTGTTGGCAGAACCGGATGGGAAGAGCTAACCTTGTATGGTCGATGTACGCTTCCTTGAAGGGGAAACCAGGGGGAAGATAAAGGGCAGCACCCTCCATTAGGGAGCTGATACGTGCTATAAGACTCAAATGTCACGAGGCTTCTTGTTTGCGAAAACATAAAGGCTTGTCATATTTGTGCAACAAATGAAGTTCTGCGAGCATTCTAAAAAAAAAAAAAAAAAAAAAAAAAAAGAAGGAAAACATACAAAAAGAACTCGCAGAATGAAACAAAGAAGTTAAGATGAGATCAATGGGTTATTACATGAAAGTTTAAAAACGTCCTGCAATTTCATCGCAAGACGATAATGTCACGAGGTTGTATGTTCGCAAGAATGTTCAGGCTTGTCATATTATCGCAAATATAAAAATTTACTACAAAAGAGGTGGCAAAATAAGACCTTTACTTAGGAAGGCATGATAAGACCACAGAAATTAATGAAATTCATTACATCAAAATCATTGAAGAAATTATACAAGTATATACATTATGAAGATCTAAAAAGAAGACAGCTTTGTCGATATCATTGAAGAAATTTTACAAGAATATGCATCATGAAGTTTTGAAGAGAAGACAGCTCTGTCAATATCATTGAAGAATTTTTACAAGAAGTCCTATCAAAGAAGACAACATCATTGAAGAATTTTAACGAAGACTTAACAAAAGATGCGATTTTGATAGCAATCAAATACAGATAAGTTCATATTCGTAAAAGTTTACGAGAATTACATACTTCTTATACTTCTCCATATATTGAATATTTCTCCAAAAGTTGAATACTTCTTATAATTCTTCAAGAATATCTCATATTTATTATACTTCTTCAACGGATATTTCATTTGGTGAAGGTTAAGTAATCATTATACTTCGTCATATGTTACGTAATTATTCACAGATTGAATACTTCTTATATCTCTTCATTTGGTGAATTGAGTACTTCTAATACTTCTTATATCTCTTCATTTGGTGGATCGAGTACTTCTAATACTTCTTATATCTCTTCATTTGATGGATTTAGTACTTCTAATACTTCTTCAAAGGTATTGTATATGTAGTATACTTATTAAGGATATTTCATATATTTTATTTCTTATACTTAAAAGGGAGGATTTCTTATTTACAATCGTAACAAGTTGAAACTTCGTAAGATAAATTGAGGCAGATATTCTAATACTTCCAACAATGTTTAATCATTTAAAGAGAAATAATAGGGGGAAAAGGAGATACTAAGCTTTATCTGTGAGTTATATATTATTTCTCTTCATATGATCAAATGGGGCAAAATAAGGAAAACATTTAATTAAAGAAAGGTTAAATTATCTTCGCAAAATATCAGATATACTTCTTAAGAAAGGTTAAATCATCTTCGCAAAATATCAGATGTACTTCTTAAAAAACAGAATTGTTCGCAAAAAGAAAACCAACAATAACTAAGGGAAGGAATTCAAAAGAAAGGAGGACAGGAGAGTCAATGATAAATTGAAAAAGAATGTTATCATGCTTCATCAACACTCTGTCTGGATCTTTAAGATGAGTAGGGTCATTAGCAGCTTTCGACTTTTTGCGAGATATCATCCTTTGAAGAATATGCAACAGGAACATCTCCTTGAGGAATAGATTCTTTCTCATCATCAAGATCTTCATCATCACTCTCATAATCGAAATCACTATCAGGCTCACGAGCAACTTCATCGTTAGATATTTTCAGAGGAGTAATTTTCACAGGAGGCAAGGCTCTTGATAAGAGAATGTTATTCGTAAAGACTTGAGCTTTCAGATGACTTTCACGAAGTATAGCTTTTTGATGGTTGGTATCTTCGATATCTTTGGAATAAGCAAGATAGTTGAATCTCCGAGTAGCACGGTCACGAGAGTTGATTAAGCGGGTAGAAAGCAAAGCATTTTTCTTACGAAGCTCGGAACAGGAGGCTTCTAATCCAGCTTTCGCATTACGAAGGTTGTTCTCAGATTCTGCGAATAAAACAAAATTCAAAGGATAAAATTTGCGAGTATAACGAAATTTAAAGATATACCAGAGGCAGTCAAATTTTAATGACTACCTTCTCTTTGCGAAGTAAGAGATTGAGCTAGAGATAGACAACAGTTCTTCATCTGATTCATCGCATTATCAAAACCATCACCAACTAATCCTTTAAGTCGAGATTGAAGCTTTTGATCTTTAGAAAGAAGAAATTTTTTATCCTTCGCAAGTTTGGCATTAAGACTTTTTAATGACGAATAATCTTCTTCAAGTTGATTCTTCTTAGTACTCAAGACTATATTCTTATTAATAAGGGAATTCTTCTCAATAACAAAAGAATTTCTTCAAAGCATCTGAAGACTTCTTTAATTCCTCAAGTTCACCTTTCAACAAAGAAAGAAGATTTTCTTGATCGCAACATTTATTCTGAAGAGTTTTTAATTTTTGCGAAGAAACAATCATTGTATTCAAAAACGAACATTTCTCTTCTGATAAGGTTTTGTTCTCTTCTAATAAGGTTTCTATTCTCAAATTAGCTTTAGTTAAGGAAGAAAAAAGTTGAGATATGTCATCATTCAAAAAATTTCGATCATATATTAGTTGAGTATTCTCTTGAAAAAGAGCGTCAGAGTTGTCAAGAGCACACGAGTAAAGATTAGATAAATGGGAGAATTGGTTTGAGAGGCTTTCATGCTTGGTTCGATATTCTGTTGCATCTGATTCATGGTGAAGTACCAATCTTCTACATTTCTGGATGGATTCTATAAAGGGAAATGGGTTTTAATGGATGTTTCAAGCATATGAAGAATATAAGTAAATAAAAGGGAAAATATGAAGATAGTAGTCATACCTTTCAATTCATCATTTCTTTTGCGAAGAATCGCACAGTCGAGAGAATCATTTTGAAGATGATAATTTTCTTTACGGAGATCCTCGCATTCTACTTGAGAAGATTTCAAAGATTGGCGAAGCAATTCAATTTCTTTTTCCAAGGATTGACGTGAAGAAGAAATGTTTGGATTGACGAAATTATTTAGCACTTCGCAAAACTCATATTGCGAACGAACATTAGTAGACTTTGAAGTATTGGTCAAAACCTCAGATAACATTTGGAAAGTTGAATAAATTCCATCTCGAATTTCCTGAGGAAGAGGAGAAGAATTTGAAGGAATAAGAGCAAGCTGCAAATTGTTTGGAGAAATAGCACTCAAAGGATTTGGGGACAAGATAGGTTTTTCAAGAGAAGAAGTTGAAGAAATATTTTGCGAGGGTTGTTTTTCAAGAGAAGAAGTTGAAGAAATATTTTGCGAGGGTTGATCTTGAAGAAGTGTTGATAAATTGACACTGATGGGAGATTAAAAGGTAGGTAATGGAGTAGAGGCAGGAGTGTGTGAAGAAGCATTTTCACGAGGAGGAGAGGAAAATTCATTATCAACTTCAGGAAGGAAATCATCAATCGGAATTAATGGTGTGGGTTTAGTTACTCGAGATCTCTTACCAGGGTTTGGTTTGTCGCCAACCTGCGAATCAAAATGTAGATTAAAAACTGAGGCAACAATATATTGTTCAGGAAAGAAGGCAAAGTATTTTAACTACCTTTTGATTCTCAGATTTTCTTCTTCGTGGATTAGGGCTTGAATTTTTTAGTTGAGGTTTCATCGAGGAGTTATTTCTTGAAATAAACCAAAATCAGATAACAAATTATACAGAAATTAAAGAGGAGAACAAATGAAATGCGCGGAGATAGAAGGAAATTACCTTGGAGAACTCATGAAGATATAATAGAAAAAAAATTGCAGAGAAAACAGTAATGGAGAGTATGAACAGAAGATAAAATTGCAGAAGTAAGAAGAAGAAAAGGAAGAGAATATAAAGGAGTTATATAAGGGAATAACTAGAAAAGGACGGTTACAAAAGACGTGTCCAAATTCTAAAAGACTAAGTAACGGTTATGTTCTCACGATCATTTCTTCTTCGTAGAATTGACATGAGAAGAGGCAAGATGTAGGTACTGAATATCGCAAGATAATAGTTCACGAGTATCGTAATAAATAAAGGAGAAAAGAGTTATAAAATGATACGATGATAGAAGTAGCGCGGAGAAAATGAAGTTTTGAGGATGAAATAATTTTGCGAGGATGAATTGCGATACTTCGCAATTCATATACTGTTTGCATAAGTTTTACTATAAATAGGAGTTCAAATGTAAAATTCGAGAGGTTCTTTTAATGAGTGTAAGAAATTATCTTAGGAAAGAGAATAGAAAAAGTTGTAACTATTCTAGTTCCATTTTGATAATTCTATGTAATCAACTAAGAGAATTAATAAGAAAATTATCATTCATCATCAAGAACTTCTTGAGTTTTTACTAATTCTATTGAGGGTGTAGTTGTAGATTATTCTGCAACTACATTTGGTTTCATTTGAGTTGCATTTGAGGAGTAGTCAGATTCAGTCAGGCCAGACAGATTCAGTCAGGAAATCTGAATCTATTTTTTATTTATTTTAAAATATATATCTACGAATGATCGGGGTCAGTCTTAACACCTTGACCTCTAAAGTCGGTCGTTGATATGAGTTGCACTACGACCCGCACATCCACGTCATAGATGAAAAAACGCTCAGACAGCGACCATTTTTGCGACCGTTAAAACAGGTCATTTAACTCGTTTATATGACTTGATTTGACGGTCGAGAAACTGCCCTTCTCCACTAGTGCTAGTAAGAGGTGCAGTACAACATAAGGGGAACCGATCCTTGTATGAGGTGCAGTAAGGTTTATAGAAGAAAGGGTAACCGATCCTATGAACATGTGCAACATGTTTTTAGGCAAGGGGGAACCGATCCTATGGACATGTGCAATGCATACAAGTTAGATACCAAATATATATGAGGAACCGATCCTAGTACCTAGTCAGTCGTATATTTAGTAAGCTAGTGTGACTATGCACAGTACTCACATGGAGGTAGAACAAAAACTTGTTTTGGTAGAACCGTTACACCCATGGTTTGTGATTGAGTGTTACTTGATCAATCACATAGTTCTTGAAAGTCAGATGAACCAATTTTAAACTTGTTTGTAAGTGTGGTAAATCGGTTTCAAGTGAGCAAGTATGAAAAAAGACTGGCAAGAGAAAGATGTCGACACACTTTGAACACGCGCATTAATGTATAATCTTTTATTGTTCAAAGATATTCCTTAACATCTAAGAAGGAAGTAAATCCCAAGATATAATTTAAATAAGTTAAGAATCTTTTAATTATATATGGAAAATAAGAATTAGTAATGTGCATTTTCTAGTTAAAGATTTTCCAATGAGATTTCGATCATATATTTGGACAGTGCATTCACAGGAATTATGAAAACCGAATTTGGGTTAATATGGAATAATATCTTGATAATATTTTCGGTTTTGGAAATTCCTTGGTGTACAAACTTCCTTGTCTATAAATACTTTGAGTTTTCATTTCTAGAAAACTAATCCTTCGTGACAGTAAATTTCCTCTGTTGTACTGTTACTGGTGAAGCCGCCTATCGGAGAGTAGAGTAATCTAATTAGGTGAAATATCTTACGGACGCTCAGTTTAAAGTCTTCTTCGGGATTGAGAAGCTCTAGTGCGTACCGTTGGTGGGAAAATAGATAATTGCGGTTTATCTTTAGTTTTCATATTGATTTGATTGCCTAACGGTGGTTGAACTTTGATTGCACCTAGTTTTTTTATGCTTGAGAATCTTCTCTTCTGATATAAGATTCACTCAAACTAGTTCAAGGTTTCAACATGGACCTTTAGACCGTTGTTAGATCTAAAGACGATCTTGTGATAATCCATTGTTAACAGATTCCGTTCTGGGTGTGATTGATCACAAGAGATTCAAGTAGTTGTGTGCAGGTGTTTATTGAAGATCTAAGAAGATTTGAAGACAAAGAAGAGATAGAATATTTCTGACTTGGTTTTATAATCTTTGTTGTGCACGATACTTGTTTTGGTAAAAGATGATCCAATTAATAATCCTTTTATCCTTGTGGTATATTGGATTGATTAATTGAGAAGATCGGCATCAACACAATTTTTTGGATTAAGAGTGTTGTTATCTTAATCTTACCGATTGACTTTTGGTGATTGAACATAAGATATATCTTGGAACTTGGCGAAGGAGTTTATGTTAAGATAAACAGAAGAGCCTTTGCGCAAATAATATCACTTGGTTGAAGAGAGTTGATACCAAATAGATTTGTTGTTCCTTTACTATTTGGAATATGAACCAAAGGAATTGGTCCAAGTACGTGACTTGTTTACAGGTTTGAGGCATGAGAATACAGACGGAACTAGGTGAACTATAGGTTTAGTTGCTTGGTCTTAACTATACGAAGTTGGTTTATTTTGTATAGCTGCTTAATCCCGAGAGTATTCAATTATGGACTAGGTCCCAGGGTTTTTCTGCATTTGCGATTTCCTCGTTAACAAAATATTATTGTGTCATTTACTTTATATTTTTGCATTATAATTGTTTTATTATAATTAAAGTAAATTGCACAAACGTTAATTCCTATTTACTTGATACGTAAATCCTATTGAGTTTGGTTAAGTCCAAACCTTTGTATCAAGTAAACATACTTCGTTGTTGTATTGTCTCGATTTCGTATCCATAGATGATCACACGAAGTGTGAACCGATTAATTACATTGTCTCGACTCAGTCCATAGACAATCACTTTTGGAGAAAGGACTTATAGGAATGAAAAGTTTTAGCTTGAGGTATATTTGGGTACCCTCGCCTTTTCAATTGGTATCAGAGCGGGCAAACACAAAAAGATCTAACAATATGTGTTTGGTGCGATCCATCCTATAAGATATGAGTCAAAATAAGAAAAGCAAAGCTAAACTTATGAAGAACTCAATTAACGTATGCCAAGATAATGTGAATAACATCTCAGAGAAGGTCAATAAAAATTGGTTTCAAAAGTCTTTTCTAAAGACAAAGAAAAAGTATATGACTAAAGACACAATTGCATATCAGGTTACTGATCATAAAAGGTTGAGTTCAAAACTCAAGAAACCTTATTTGGATTCGAGTCCAATTTTTAGTGAAAAATCGTCTGAAAAGAGATTCGATTCACTAATATGTCCAAGTTCTGAATCTGGCAAGATGATGAGAAGATTTTTCAAACAAATCGAGAACCTTTCAGAAAAGGGAAAATCTATTGACAGTCTAGATGATGTCGTAGAACTTATAGTTCAATTGAAAGTAAGGATTTGTGAAGAAAAGCGATATACAGTCAGACTTCAAAACAATGTGATTGATTGTGAGGAACAAAAATTGAACTTGTGTAACAAAGTGCATCTACAGACTAAAGAGTGTGATACTCTTACTCATTCGCTCGAGCACTCACTAATGAGTAATAAGATCCTTACTGAAGATCTTCTTACAAGAACATGCCAAAAGGTATATCTAGACAAGTGTTTAGAGAATTATTTCCAACAAGGAATGAATACCTTAAGGGAACATATAGAATGTCTAGAACAAGATAAATTAGCAATATGTCGAATGGATAATTTTGATCACACGATTTCTAGTTCAGAGAACATTCCATCTTGGGCTTAGGATATAATTGAAGAGATTGCATCTCGAAATTTTCCTAATCAAGAGGATGGTTTTAATACCCAAGAAAGGGAGGAAGTATCTTCAAAAGGGGGATTTGATGAGGTAAATCCTCATCCTAATGCTTAGAAGAATTAGAATGTGCATCCTTACCTTGTCCAATCTTCGGATATAAGGAATCACATATAGCTAGGCAATCAGAATCCTAATAACATCTCTTATTCAACATAGAGATATTACACGATCAACCTTAAGCCGTTTTGATAATCTTATGAGTAGAAAGGTTATGTCACAACAACTCGTGTAAGAAGGATTTGTGGTCTGAAGTATCCCTTGATACTAATATAGAAGATAATCTCTTTGTGAAAGTTTTGCATAACACATTAGATGCGAAAATATTTTTCAAATCTAATCAGAATTATTTATTTAAGGATGATATCTATGTTTGGTATGTGTTAAAGGTATTTCAAGTATATGTTCTCAGCGTGTATGAAAAGGTATACTAAAGCATGTATACTCAAACTAGATCTCAAGCGAATCTTCTGAAAGCATTGAGTGGAATGACTTCTAAGGAAATAGTTCATCTTGATAATACCTTCAAGAAATCTGGTTGTGAAGATACATAAAATAAAAAAGGAAGATGTTACTAATCTCCTTGTCCAAAATAGTTTGGATGGCAAGATTGATATTATTAATCTTCGTCAGGTACTCCTCATTACCATAGAAACTCATCATAGACATGCAACACTTCTAAGAACTGTTTTTCGTAATCAAAGGAAGCTGATCAAACTTGGAATCGGTAATAGGGAGTACTCTCGTAATATTAATCGAACGGTTAATACTCTAGCCTGTGAACATAATCAAGGTACTGTGTGTAGAATCTGAGATATCAGTCGAGATGTTATTGATGAAGATCTTGAAAAATTTGAGGAAATTGAAGATGATCTTTGAAACATAAGACGAAAAATAGACATCAATTTTTGATTTCTTTCATTGATTGTATGAGTCTATTATGAATAAAGTTATTTGATTTATAGTTTTTCTTGTGATAGTTTTTGATTTACATAGCCGGTGCTTTAATGCTTTATTTATATGTTATGGATGTTTATGAGATGTTTGATTTCGGTTTATTACCTTGATATTCAATCTCATAATATGTTAGGAACCCTTATGGTTTGGGTGACTTTTTGATTTAGCAGGATTAAGTTCTAGCCCATGTTGGTAGGCTTTATCAAAGGATCATGAGGGGTTCCTGTAGAAATAATATGTAAAAAAGTCACAATATGTTGAATCGTTTTTGGTTTAGCATAAAAGCATATGTGTTTCGACGGTTTTCAACTTTTGCTTGCAATTGTTAAAACCGATTTTCAAACTTTCTCTGGTAAAGGTTGGTTGTGTTATTCTTTTGTTTTGCATAAGGATGACAACATAATGGTATTTCGATATCAATTCTCCCTGGAAGAAGAAGATACGATCATATTGGAGAAGTTAGATGCGAAATTAAGGTAACAATCTTGTTAGTTAATTGTTTTCCTATTTAAGAAAAGCCTATTTTATTTAAATCTATTGCTTTTGCTTGAACATGATTGTCGGTACAATTAGTGTGTTTATTCCATTATATATGTGTGGATGTATGTGTGATTCAATTGGTTCCGGTTAAGTAAAAAATTTGTTATCTTGCTTTGTTGTGCGATATCAATCGTTTAGGCTTACAAAAGTTTGGTGCAATTGCGGTGCTTTAATGTTTATGTTATTTCAATTGCTTCCAGTTAAGTAAAACAATTGTTATTTTGCTTTATTGTGTAGTATCAATTGTTTAGGCTTAAAAAATTTCGGTGCAATAGTGGAACTTTAATGATATATGTTGTTTCAATTGCTTCCTGTTGAGGTTAATAATTATGCAAGTTGATTTATTGGTTTGTATGAATTATTTATGGCTTAACGAATGCATATATTGACGAGATGATTTGTTTAGTCCAATTCGATTCCGGATAAGATAATCTAAATTAATTCTGATCTTAGTTAGACTTATCAAATTGGAGGTTTCGGTTATTCAAGTCTAGCCGAATGCCTAAACAAGGAAATGCTAGTTAACTAACCTAGTACTTGGCTTGTATAAAATCTAAAGGTCTAAGTTATATGGATCATTAGAACCTGATGAGAAAAATGGAGTTTATCTTTGTTTTGGTCTTATCGAATGAAGCGGTTGTATTCATACAATCGGTTTAGCAAAGGGACTAAGTTGCTTAGTTTTTTTTTTTTGGTTTGCTAAACTAGTTGAGAAAATTGCTTCGGGCAATTATTTCCATGATAAAATATCAAAATGTAATTACTTTGTAGTTTTGGTTTTGATATTGGTTATCAAAAATGGTATGTGGAACCCTCTTGCTTGACTCAACAGGTTGCAAGTCTATTCTAAGATTTGTAAGATCCTTTTGGTGTTGTCCTTTATTTTCTTTCGTTTCTTTGTCATTTTTGTGACAAAAAGGGGAAGAAATATATGGAGTAAACATGTGATGCTGGTATCAATTTTATATTGAATGGTGTCACTAGGGAAGAGGACAATGGTGCTTGAACGTTTATCTAACGAATGAGGAAAAGCACAGACTAAGGGGGAGTAACGTATCATATGATTGAGATAACAAAGACGTGCGGATTAAAAATCCACCTATCTCACCTTTAGGGGGAGTATGAGCTTTGTTATTATAATGTCAACAACAACATTTTAAGGATTGAATTAATGCAGGTTATGTGATGTTGAATTCGGGAATCAAGCGTATGTGCAATGAATTATTGTAATTTGTTTATCCATATGATTATAAGAGTTTTGTCACTAAAATTGACAAAGGGGGAGATTGTTAGAGCATAAATCGGTTGAACCCACCAAGCGTTGGTATGTCAAGTTTGGTTGTCATATTTTAGTGAGCCAAAACTCATTTAAGAGTCGCTTGATTTAAATGTACTAGAGTCAACTTCATATAGGTTAGCTCGAAAGTATTAGGATGAGATATTACAAGTATTGCGAAGACTTGAAGAAGTGAAGAAGTGAAGAAGTATAGAGATACAACCACAACATCATCCTTCCACTTGAGGTTAGTGATATTTGAGTTGAACAGTTTCATTCCCTAACGTATCTTTCAAGTCGTGCATATTGAAAACACAAAAATGCGAAGCATGAACACTCTAGATAGACATAGTATTAAGGAATATAATATGAAGTTTATTGCTTAACCATTAAACTTTGTATATAAGACATCAACATAATCGTATGAATGCTATTGTGATTATGTATGGCTATGAGGTAAGGATTTCATCCTAGGGAACAATGTTTACATGTGTTCTAAGGAAGTAAGTTCATGATATGTGCTGTGAACCGAAAAGGAAATCGCCAGGCGTTATTGGGGATGTTCTTCATTGCATATCTTATGAACGACCAATATGTGTGATTAGTATAACCGCTCATGACTTGTTTGTGTTCTTGGTAAAACTATTCACATGAGGCCTGACTTATGTATTGGTATGACTTTTATTAGTGAAACCGATCTTAAGTAATCACCTGGCGTATGATTGGGGTTGTGTGTGTCTGACCAAATTTTGGAAAGGGGGAACCGATCCTAGTAAGAGGTGCAGTACATCACAAGGGAAGCCGATCCTTCTATGAGGTGCATCAAGGTTTATAGAAGAAAGGGGAACCGATCATATGAACATGTGCAACACGTTTTTATGCAAGGGGGAACTGATCATATGGACATGTGCAGTGCATACAAGTTAGATACCAAATATATATGGGGAACCGATCCTAGTACCTAGTCAGTCGTATCTTTGGTAAGCTAGTGTGACTATACACAATACTCATATGGAGGTAGAACCGAAACTTGTTTTGGTAGAACCGTTACACCCATGGTTTGTGATTGAGTGTTACTTAATCAATCACATAGTTCTTGATAGTCAGATGAACCAATTCTAAACTTGTTTGGAAGTGTGGTAAATCGGTTTCAAGTGAGCAAGTATGAAAAAGGACTTGAAATAGAAAGATGTCGACACACTTTGAACACGTGCATTAATGTGTATTCTTTTCTTGTTCAAAGATATTCCTTAACATCTAAGAAGTAAGTAAATCCCAAGATCGAATTTAAATAAGTTAAGAATCTTTTAATTAAGGTTTTTAATTATATATGGAAAATAAGAATTAGTAATGTGCATTTGCTAGTTAAAGATTTTCCAAGGAGATTTCGATTATATATTTGGACAGTGCATTCTCAGGAATTATGAAAACCGAATTTTGGTTAATATGGAAAAATATCTTGAGAATATTTTCGGTTTTGGGAATTCCTTGGTGTCCAAACTTCCTTGTCTATAAATACTTTGAGTTTGCATTTCTAGCAAACTAATCCTTCGTAACAGTAAACTTCCTCTGTAGTACTATTACTGGTGAAGCCTCCTATCGGAGAGGAGAGTAATCTTATTAGGTGAAATCTCTTACGACCGCTCAGTTTAAAGTCTTCTTTGGGATTGAGAAGCTCTAGTACGTACCGTTAATGGGAAACTAGATAATTGCAGTTTATCTTTATTTTTCATATTGATTTGATTGACTAACGGTGGTTGAACTTTGATTGCAACTAGTTTGTTTATGCTTGAGAATCTTCTCTTCTGATATAAGATTCACTCAAACTAGTTCAAGTTTTCAACATGGATCTTTAGACTGTTGTTAGATCTAAAGACGATCTTGTGATAATCCATTGTTAACAGACTCCGTTTTGTGTGTGATTGATCACAGGAGATTCAAGTAGTTGTGTGCAGGTGTTTATTAAAGATCTAAGAATATTTGAAGACAAAGAAGAGATAGAATATTTCCGACTTGGTTTTATAATATTTGGTGTGCACAATACTTGTTTTGGAAAAAGAGGATCCAATTAATAATCGGTTTATCATTGTGGTAGATTGGATTGATTAATTGAGAAGATCGGCATCAACACAATTCTTTGGATTAAGAGTGTTGTTGGCTTAATCTTACCGATTGCCTTTTGGTGATTGAACATAAGATAGATCTTGGAACCTGGTGAATGAGTTTATGTTAAGATAAACAGAAGAGACTTTGCGCAACTCATATCACTTGGTTGAAGAGATTTGATACCAAACAGATTTTTTGTTCCTTTACTGTTTGGAATACGAACCAAAGGAATTGGTCTAAGTACGTGATTTGTTTACAGGTTGGAGGCGTGGGAATATAGACGGAACTAGGTGAAATATAGGTTTAGTTTCTTGGTGTCAACTATACGAAGTTGGTTTATTTTGTATAGTGGCTTAATCTTGAGAGTATTCAATTTTGGACTAGGTCCCGAGGTTTTTCTGCATTTTCGGTTTCCTCGTTAACAAAATCTTGCTGTGTCATTTACTTTATATTTCCGCATTAAAATTGTTTTATTATAATTAAAGTAAATTGCACAAACGTTAATTACTATTTACTTGATACGTGAATCCTATTGAGTTTGGTTAAGTCTGAACCTTTGTATCAAGTTAACATACTTCATTGTTGTATTGTCTCGATCTCGTATCCATAGACGATCACACGAAGTGTGAACCGATTTGTTGCATTGTCTTGACTCAGTCCATAGACAATCACTTTCGTAGAAAGGACTTATAGGAAGGAAAAGTTTTATCTTGAAGTATATTTGGGTACCCTCTCCTTTTCATCAACGTTCTTATATGACTCCCATAACGAAGCACAATATAATTTTCACTTAGTTGAATACTTCTTCAAACTGAGGCTATCATGTTGCTTTAGCTTTCATGAAGATTTCTTCATAACCGCAACCAAGCTTCTTCAACTGCTACCTTTTTTTGCTGGCTTGCAGGGAACAGTTGTTCTCGACTGTTAGGACATGCCAATTAGCACAAACATTTTGACACAAACTTGTGCACCTTTGCACAATTGAATTGGACTTAGCTTGGTGATCCTGAGCATCACCATGAGGACAACAAAGTCATATCACTCAATGACTTTTGCGGACAAATTCCGTTGGACAATCTCAACAAGGCCATACCCACTGCCTACGTTCATTGAAGCAAGAATGCCACATTCTTCTTCAAATTTGGAAATTATTTTTACTGCCCATGCACAACTGGTTACTCTTGTCTTTCCCGTTCTCCAAAATCAGATTTGTAGCAATACTGATTTGTATTTGACAAGAACATCATCTTTTGGTTATGATCAAATGCAGGTCTTCGGACACCCTTATCCAAGCATATTGATCCCACACATAAACCAGGTGAAAGAACACTCCTTGTGCACATCTATCATCAATGGAGAATACTTTGCAAACGCAAGATCATTATGTATTTGTTTTTCCCTAACTTGCTCTTATTTATTCATCATTTCCATAAGCTTTATGCTAGATAAGAGTTGGTCATCCAATTCTTCCTTTATGGAATCACATTGCCACAAAAATTCCAGTTCACAACCAGACTTTGCATTACCACCAAGGTATATACATCGAGAAAGATAACTTTAATCTTCTATCAAACTGTCTTCGATGAGACACCTTCAATTCGATCACACAAATAGGTTCTCCATCTTCTTTGCCACTGCAAAGGCCATCAACTTCTTTGATTTTAAGAATTTTCGCAAAATTCTCATTACCACACATGTAATGTACTCGCTACTGATAACATTACGAATACATGCATTCCTAATGCATAAACTTCGTATATTTGTGAGAAACATAGATTTAAACAGCCGACTTGCGCCATAGAAGTCATCATACTCTTGAGTTTAGTCATGCAATCACTTGATAAACCCGGTTTCTAATGATTTTCGCATGTTCGTATAACACTTTGGGTAGGAATTTTGACACCTTTGTCATAAAATTTCATGGCCTATTGCTACTTTAAGCTTCAAAGTTCATTCCAATTGATCTTTCCATACAAGACCAACTTCTTATAGTCTCGATACTGACGAAACCCAAACGATTATTCACTGAATTCGACATAAAAATGACACCAACTTGAGTAAAGAGAGAAAATTCAAGAACTATGTCCCCAAACACGGATCTGATACCTGCTGTCATACGCCCATTTAATCGCCTAAAATTTTGATGGGACATAACCGGAAATACTCCGTGGTTCAGTGAATCAACTTCACCCACAAGTACTCAACCTTGCATACTTGCATAAAAGTATGCATCTGCCCTCACTCATAAGGCATTATGTAACATAAATCTTTTTTCTTTCTCTCTAACTCTTCATTCCCCCATAAGCATAAGAGGTTTGCCATGCATCAAACCAATTGATCAACTCACAAAATCAGCAACATCATAAACACAAAAATATGACACAGTTAACCCATTTTATTGCATCAAAGGAAAATTAAAAAACTCGTCCATCACATGGACCAAAACAAGCCATTCACCCTCTTGGTGAATGCCTAACACTCTCATACAATCAGTGGTTCTTCTTTCAATTGAACAACACCAATCTTATTGATCCTAAGCTATTTATACATGCTAAAGATCATGCCAAACTGTATACAACCGCTTGCACATCCTACAGACAACCACATGTCCACAAGTAGTTTTCCTAACCGCCAATCTGCTTCTCAACTGCCACCTTTTGTGTTGTCTTGCAGATTGAATACACACTTGTCTTGAATGGTTAGGGACACTATAATAATATTATAAACTTATTTCGTAACCCTTCCAACTTGTCTCGCACCTTTGGCACACTTGTGAATCCAATAACCAACTCGTAACCTCCACCTGAGCCATATTGCACAACTGTTGCGCATTTCTAAACTTGACCTTTGTATTGCACAACTGTTGCGCTTTACTGAACTTGGCCTTCATATTGCACAACTGTTGCGCTACAATCACCTCGACCATTTCTTTAGCTCATTCTTGTTACTCATGCGTCATATGCCTCACTTAGCCAATTTGCTCAACAATAACAATGCCACTCTTGCATTGCTAGATTGTTCGCATTACTCAAGCTTTGGACATCCTTTAACTAATGCATAGACCAACTCTTGCCCTATTATACCTTCTTGCATCATCCTTGAGTTTGTGCCAACTCAATTCCGTGGATATGCCTTAATTCCAACATCGCATGTTGCATCTTGTCACTTTAGCCTGTCTTGTCTTCCTCAATGATGATTCATTGTGTCGGCCAATAAGCTTCATTACTTAGCCAAATATCTGTACAGTGTAGTGCTACCTTTGCGCGTCACTGGACCTGCAGGGTCTTGCTATCCCAACACTTGATAGTTTACATAGTAACACTCAACCTTTGCGCATCACTAACTTGGCCTGCAATACTGTAACGCGCAACCATTGTATGCACTTTCCTGGCCGGTCAATCCATATGGACGACTCAAGTTCTCTAAAGCATACAATTTAATCTACCACTTAAACCTTGACGACGCACCATCTGTCATATAGTTGACAGCTACTTCATCATAATTAGGACTCTAATTAGATCGTTGGATGATATAAACTGTAAACTACGCCCATGATGGTCCAAATTAGGCAACGCTAACTCACGTGGGATTAGTCACTGTTCTGCATTGGATTTGCCCTCAGTGATAACAAGTTAGATGGCTACATATATCATGTTTTCTACTGTCATTTTTTAAAAGAGAACCAAGTTAACAAACAAAACCAGCACTACAACTCTCGCTATAAGACCAAATAATTTTTTCCCGAGAGAAAATGTCAGAAGAAATGAGCATGTGAAAAGCTATGATTTCACCAACTCTCACTCAAAGAGAAAGACGTCTTCCCACCCTAGTTAGCAATTCGGAATTCAGAAAATGTACGGAACGGCAAACGTACGAGTATTATACGGTTTTGTAAAATTCAGATTCGGTCCAAGATTCGGTCAACGGGACGTGATTCGTCATTATTTCGGAACGGCATACATACGTGTATAATTCGATTTATAAATGTGAGTTCGGCCCTGAAAATTCGGTATCTATATATACTAAATAATTTTTATTTATAAGGTGATAGACCAATTTTTATGCATATGTGTGAGTTATTTAAAGAAAAAATAAAATTATATGATGATGTTAATAATATATACAACATTAGTCATCCAAGAGGACGTGGTATAGTGGTTTAGATGTTTGGTCAGTGAGTTTGAGATCTCTCTCACCTTCACCTTCAATTTTTTTCAGTCATTTTTATTTCATAAAAATTACAACAACGTCTAATATTGGGTCGTGTATGCCCGGGAGGCAGTAAACCCCAAAAAGTGGGGCCTTTAAAAACGTAAAAGCTAAAGAATTTATGGTGAATTAAGCGGGCGTATCATTCGGGATTCGGAATACGTAAAATTCGTGAACGATTCGTGAATAATCCGGGAATGCCACATAATACGCGACTTGGGTTCGGAGTTGCAAACGAACGCGAACAAAACGGTAAAATTCGTGATACGGAAAAAATCGTGAATGATTCGCGAATCATTCGCGAACTTACTAACTAGGCTTCCCACTGCTTTTCTTTTCTTTTTTATCTTTTCCTCAGGAGATTTATTTCGGCTTGAACATCTTAGGTTTCAATAACATCCACTGACAGAAGCTTCAAAAAAATCTACAATTTTTCGAACATTTTAGAATGTTATCCTGAACTTCGGAATTTGGAGTAGCATTCTTTCTCACCGACAAAGTTTCAATCAACCTTCAGACAGGCTACACTTTTTATGTGACGGCATCGTAGATTTTTATATTCTACTGTATTCAAGGTAGTCAATATCGGTTGTACAAACCGATATTACAGGCTTTTATCGGATATTGTAAAATACCTATACGATATCGAAAATATCAGCGATACAAAGATGAAATGATATTATCGGCTGTACAGGCCGGTACAGACCGATATATCAGTTTTACTTGTACACCGATAATATTGGTTTCGTGAATAAATTTTTCATCAACATTCATCTAGTCTTTATATACAAGTACAATGTCAATCAGAGAAGGTAAAAATCCCTAATATATTTATAATATAAAATCAATGACTAATTGACTATATGGTAAGATATAAGATGGAAACCATATTTGATTTCAAGGCAAAGAAATATAAAAGATAAATATGAAGGATAAAAAAAAAGATTTACTGGCATAATGGGACAACAATCACAACGTTGGCTAAAAGCTTCTCCAATGGCATGTGTGTGGAGATAAATGTCAAAATCCACATAGGATACACATCCATTTTTTTTAAAATCATTCTCCAACTCTAATGTCTTAAACCAATGTATTGATGACTTTGGGTAAACATTGTCAAGGTGAACGTCTAGTTTTAGACATTCCCCTTGACATTGTCTACCATTCTAGTCAGCTTTTACTTAATATATTAACTAACTACTTCTAGCTCTAATAAAATCTTAATTATGGAAAATAAAATTTATACTAATTAAAAGAAGATGTTACGTGCAATACTGTTGGAGATGAATTTTTTTCTCTCCTAATTTTAAGGAAAAATAGATTGAGGATGTCTTATTTGTGTTGACACATAGGAAACACACACAATGACCATTGGAGAAGCTCTAATACCTTGTATTTTGGAAATCTGAGATATGTGTATGATTCTTATTATTTTTTACTATGGTTTTATAATTATTTGAAATTTTATATTAAATAATATATCGCCAGTAAAAATAGATATTATTATTCGTATTGGTGTATAGGATCCGACCGATACGATACCGATACACGATATTAACTACCTTGACTGTAGTCGTAGATGTGGTTCCCATAAACTTTGACACCACATAGGGTATATAAAACATAGTATATTCCAATATTTCTATATGGGTTTTAGTATCTTTTCCAATAAACTAATACACCATTAGCAGTGTTGCAGTATATTTCATAAATTAGGTTGGTAATGATATGTTCAGTAGAAAATCATGAATTTCTGCGTCCGGCTTCCTTAACATGATAACGGTTCGATGGTTGATTTGTCTCGAAATATATGCATGAAGTGTTTGAGGTAGACTTGTTAAGGTATTCACACTGCAATCTTCCAAAAGCACATTATAAGTTTTTGAACTTGGGGAGCTTAGCATCCAAGATAGGTATGGTTTAAGCCTAAATAACATTTAATGTGTAGCTTATATCGTATCTACGAGTATTTAAATTGAAAATTAGATCATAAACATAAGGAATATTTTAAATCAACCACACTTTTACAATTGCAAGCTTTTGTTTGCCCAACGCCCGTGAGAATTACTGCAATCAGCATTTCCGAACACTGTTGATGGGAATTCACAAAATAATACTAGGATATTTTTTTCTTTTTTGGTAAAATAAAACAATCTCCGACAAAGTTTTGCCATTTAAAGCTTCCAGCTGACATACATTGAGAAATTAATTAGTAGACTATTATTTGGCCCCATGAAAGCATAAAAGATCTGTCCTTGGTTATCTTATCTTATCCGTTGCCAAAAGTCTCATTTAAATAGAGAAGCAAAAGATTTCTTCTTATCTTCAAGACTTTCAACATTAGAGAGAGATACAAAAATGGCTACAGAAAACAGATATCCGGAGACTGCAGAGAATCAAGAAAACAGAGAAGAAACCCCGTTTCATGGAGATCTTTTAGATAAAATAGTTTCCCACATACCAACAATCCATCTTGTTCCATCGTTCTACGTTTCGAAATCGTGGCAGCGTGCGGTCTTTTCTTGTCTTGGTAACCCTTCACGTGCTAAACCATGGCTTATAATCAATGTCCAGAGCCGAAGAAATCTTTCATCAACCACCACTCACGCGTACGATCCTAGCTCAAATGTTTGGATAGAAATTACAGGACCGTCAACTATGACATATACGTCACCACTCTGGTCCTCTCGTTCCGATACTCTTTACATGTTAAGTCCTTCGAAATTCATTTTCTCATCTGATCCGCTTCATGATATATGGATTGACGTTGTCGGACCGCGAGTTTGGAGGACTGATCCAATTGTTGCAATTGTTGGGTCGTGCATTGTGGTTGCTGGTGGTACTTGTGATTTTGAGGATGATCCACTCACTGTTGAGGTGTATGACACCGATTGCCCTGGTTGGTTCACTTGTCAGCCCATCCCTAATATACCGAAGGACTCTGCTGCTTCCACATGGTTATCTGTCGCTGTTTCAGACCGCAAAATGTATTTGCTTGAGAAAAATTCCGGTACATTTTGCTCGTTCGACCCAAGTACAAAGACATAGAGCGGGGATAGTGGTTCGTTTGATCTGCGCCCGGACCCAGCTATCTATTTCTCGGTAATTGGTTTTACAGGTGGTCGTTTGATGCTAGTTGGGCTCATGGGCGATGCTGAGAATGTTGAAAGTTTAAGAATTTGGGAAGTGAATTGTGATAATTTTAACTGTGAAGAGATAGGAAAGATGCCGTGGGAGATGTTGGGTATGCTTAAAAATGAGAATTCGACGCTATTCTCGATCGATATTTCTGTGGCAGAGAATTTCATTTACATATACAATTCGTCGGAACTGAGAGATATATTCTTTTGTGATTTGAGTGTAAGGGTATGTAAATGGGGTAGCGTCCAATGTGTCTTCTTGAATGATCGTGTTCTCATGGATAGGTTTGTTTTTACGTGCTCAAGAGTAAGTCTTGATAATCTTCGAAAGGCATTCTGGGTAGGAAGTAAGAAATTCAATGTAGAGTTGGCTGAGACAGTGTTCATTCAGTAGTTGTTATCCGTTAATTTTATCATGTTTTGTGCTCAGTAGTCAATAAACAGCAGAATGTTGTGTCATACCACGAATAATCGTCGCATTGAATGATTTTCAGTTCATTTAAGAGTTCAACGGCCACGGACTTTTTTACGCATAATCTTTTGTTGAATTATTGATCTACAACTGTCACTCCAATCCACTGCATAACAACAACATCCTTTATTATTGGTGCTACCAACATATCACCAACCAAAAATCATCAGAAGTTTCCACAGAGTAGTTAATTATTATAAGGTATCAGTTAAAAGTGATTCCATGATTGAACTACTACTCCAGCTTGAAAAAATCTATCGATCGAACACTTCTTGCTCGAACTGCTTTGAAAAGATACGAAGCACAAGATATGATCTTAAGTCGAAACAAAAAATAAAAAAATAAATTACTATATCAATGCAAGTGGAACTAGAAATCACATGTACTCGTCCCAAATTTGTGTTGGATTCTTAATGAAGCGCTGCTAGACACACCGAAACAATTTTTCGGTGATATCACCGACACTCACAAATTCATGGGACCCGCAACAACTGTAGCTGAGCAGGGGGTCGGTTTATGTGGTGGGACCCGCAGAACTGTGAGACACCACCGAGTCCGCGGGATTTTCAACTCGGTGGGTTAATCATTTTACTTCTTAATGACAGTAGTATTTCATAGTCCTAAAAAGTACACGAAATATGTCAACTCCTTTTCCAGGCGTCTGTTTGGAGTCTTTGGACCTTCTTAATTGGGCCGACCGATCAGAGGGCCCGAAGGAAGGGAGTCCCTTTTATGATCATTTTTTTGTAAAATGAAGAGTAACACAAATGTTCAATTTGATAAAAAGATTGTAAATTCCATGTCCAAGGTTATTTTTTTCACTAGATAAAATTGTCCCTTACTTTTAGTCCAATTACTATAACTTCTTGTGTATCCTATTTTTTAGGGATATAATTGGAATGTAAACTTTAATATAACATATCTAAAAATCCGTGCCTTGGAGTATTACAAATTTTATTTTGTTGGAAAGCTTATAAAAAAATATACGCAACGAGTACAAACAACAATATCAAATTTAGAACTTTTACGAAAAATTTGGAGGTATTTATCATTTAGGCGTAATTTTAGAAAATTTAATACACATCCATTATGCAAACCACCACAATGATACATAATACTTTATGTATCCATATTTTGGTTTATGCATAAACTAATTTTTCGTTGCAGCTAATAAAACGTATGCAACATGCTTAAAAAAAATGTACTCCCTTCATTTTAAGAAAAGTGATATTTTCATTTTAGGCACAATTTTCGAAAATTGAATGCATAGTCATTATGCAAACCACCATAAAGGATGCATAACCATATTTGGTTTATGGATCGACTAATTTTCCGTTTCTGGAAAAGTGATATTTTCACATTCTGTCGGGGAGAAAGTAGTCGCAAACAAACACCATCTTCAGATTCTTCTTCGGTCGTCCCTCCTACCGTGGCAATGGTTGTACTAGTGATATTCTTAGCACATAGGAGTAACTTCATTTAATTATTACGAGCGCCTTACAATTACACGACGACTCACTCACACCTTCCCAAGGGTCAGCGTTCCACGCCTGAAAACCGGGACCTTATTGTCTGACGAACACATTGTTCATTCATTCTCCTTGGAAATATTGATATGCATACATCCCCTCTGAAATCACCAAATAGTTTATCTGAGTTTACTCTTGAACACACATTCTCTCGTGGGGCCATCTGCCGACCGTCGTATGGTGCACGCAACGTGGGAATTTCCATTATTTTGTTATGTATCTAGGGGTGGTTATTACTTAGGATAATCTTAGTTAGTTATTGTACATGTTGTAAGAATAAACCTGATAAGAAGGTGTAATATAATCGGTTGTGATTATGGAATGAATATGAAAGTTTGAGAGTTTATCTCGCAGAGTTTGATTGCACTCTAACGTGATCACATGAGGTTTTAGAAGTTTCCCTCAAAGAAAAATCATATGTTATGTAAGCACGTAACATTTGGTATCAGAAGCTAGGTTTGTGCAAGATCTTCGGTGTTGTTCAACAATTAATTTCTCGGACAGAAAGCGAAGGGTTTCTCATTTTCTAGCCGAAAGTAAAGGAAAGATTGGGTTTGAAGATTTGGTCCAAGTTGGTATTTATCTTCTTTGTTCTTTTAAGAGTTTATGAAAATAAAAACATTGTTTATCCAAGTTTCCATATCTACTACACTAGTTTCTGATAATTGAAAACACTTAATAGTCAATTCTAATTGTTGGTGTTTTAAGAGGATCAGACAATTATTTAATTACTGGTGAAAATGGTGTGTCAAAGTGATCATGAAAGTTGTACTCTTTATGTTGATGATGAAATTCTAAAATTGTTCATCGATATCAAACAAGAACTTCATGATATGTCCGAATCATGGAAAGCTCAACGTGCTTATGATCGATCAATGGTTGAATTTAGAAGACAAGGATGTCGCTATTTAACTGAGTTCTTTGATATCTTTGAAGAAAAAAGTGAGATAATTAGCACTAAATCCAAGAATCGTTCTTCATTTGATATTGAAGGTTTCTTTCCCATTTTTGAAGAGCAACTTGGAGAATCTCAAATACGTAATGCCGTGGATAACAAAGATTGCAAGGACTTTCATGACTCTTACCCAAAAGTTTCTAAAAAACACAGAATTAGACAAACAGTATATGATCCACATGGTTTATGTTATGGTTCCATTCATTTGGACGAAGGAGACCAACTTACCGGAGAAATACAAATAGGATTGGCATCGTCAAATTGGTGCATTTTCCATTTCAATGTTGTAGTATTTGGAGCACTCAACAACCATCAATGCATTTATGATCTTTCTATATTTATTGAAGTGATAAAGTCTAGAAAGAAAATGTACAGTATTGTAAACAATTTCTGAACTTACAACCTTGAGGACAAGGTTGAATTTAAGTGGGAAGGAATGTTATGTATCTAGGGGTGGTTATTACTTAAGATTATCTTAGCTAGTTATTGTAATTGTTGTAAGAATAAACCTTATAAGAAGATGTAATGTAATCGGTTGTGATTATGGAATAAATATGAAAATTTGAGAGTTTCTCTCGCAGAGTTTGATTGCACTCTAACATGATCACAGGAGGTTTTAGGAGTTTCCCTTAAACAAAACTCATATGTTATGTCAGAACGTAATATCTTGTAACCAAACACTATTTTATTCCTAGAAACCGGTTTTTCCATCAACCATATATATATATATATATATATATATAAAATACCATTCTGCATGTACATCATATTTCCTTCAACACTAGGGTTTCTTCCAATAGCCCTATAAATATTCGGATCTCTTTTGTGTACATGGGTTTGATGGATAATTTCAAGATTCTCTCCATTGAGATCGCAATAGACATTTTCACACGTTTACCAACTGAATCTGTTCTAGGTTTCAAGTTAGTATCCAAAACATGGAGAAATCTTATTCAATATCCATCTTTCTCTAAGATGCACTTAAATCGTCTTAATTATTCTGCCGATTCGGGTCAGTTGAGTTTTCTTGCTTTTGCTGATGATGGAAAGCTACACTATTTTTAATATAATGAAAATCCTGAAACACCTATTAGGATCACACGGATCAAATTTACTTCTCCGTTGAATTTTAACAATGATGTCCTTGGTTAAATTAATGGTTTGGTCTGTCTTCATAATTCCACGTCGAATTTTTGTATTTGAAACCCTATGACTGAAGAGTATGTTATTCTTCCGCAACCAAAAATAAAGCTCTGTCTTGATCCGCTCTGCGGATTTGGTTACATTCCTTCCACCAATGAGTATAAAGTTTTCGCAATATATAAAGAGGCCTTCTCTTTTGAGGTCGTGATATATACTCTTGGTAGTGGCAGTGGATGGAGAAATGTTGGAAAATTTGATTTTGACCTTTACAACAATAAAATAGGTGTTTTTCTGAATGGAGATCTTTATTTTATGGGCACTTATAATGGGATGATTGTGATCTTCGACTTGGATGATGAAAACATTTGTGAACATATTCCAATACCTGCTTCGCGTCATTGGAGGAGCATATTAGGGGTTTTAGGTGGGCTTCTGAGGTATACTACGAAGATCCGCTTATCATATTTCCACACATCTTATGACATATGGCGATATAAAAAGCAGAATAATAATCATGATACAAAAGAGCAGAAGGAACAATACCATTCAATGGGTTGGACTAAAGAGTTCAATATAAGTGATACAAATGTATTAGGTTTTACAAAGAGTGGTCGTGTTTTAAGTTACGATTCATCTAACTATCTCAATATTTACGATCCAAAAACTTCAACCACGGATATCCTGATGAATTTAGGTGTTGAACAATGTTCTCAAATATACCCTCACAAGAACACGTTGCTTTCATTGAAAGAGTTGGGAGAAAAAGATACTAAAATAATGGATTTGGAAAAAATTGAGGATACAGATATGAGTTAGATTTCATTGAGTAAAAGATAAACAAGAAAATCTAATTTACAGTTCAAAGGTAGGAACTTGATACATGGGAGCTTTCACGGCCTTGTAAGTGGTTCTTTGAAGTATATATCTGTATGGGTATTTTCTCTCTTCTTTACCAAATATGACATGATGTTTTCAACCTCTGATTTTATATTCAAGTACATTACATTTGCATTATCTTTGTCTTTCAATTCTTATTTTGTCCCTTTATTAATCTCTGATAAATTAAATAATTCGTTAAAATAATAAAAATTTCCGGTCCCAACTAGTCTTGTATAAGCTAAATTTTAACTCGATAAATTAATAACTTCACTAAAATAGTAATTTCCTTTGTTCCCAAAGCTATTAATTTATCGAAGTTTTACTGTAGGTAATAAAGCCGTATGTCCTGGTATCTTTAGAAAAACACCATGAATGAACGTATCCTGATTAGCGATCTCCCCCTTCCCATTAATTTACCATAAACCAGCTTAGTTAATGACAGAATTTTTAGCAAAAATAAGATTTTTCAATTCACTCATTGAACAAAATATGATTTTTTAACTATGAACAAACATACTCGAGTAGTACCTTATATTTATTTTGTTAATAAAGTATCGTGCGAATGGAATTCCTTCTGATCAATCGTAATCCAAGGTAACTCACTCGAAAACGGGGAACCTTATTGACTAATGAATACATTGCGCGTTTATTCTCCTTGGAGAACATTGATATGCACATGTCCCCTATGAAAATCTCCAAGTCTTCATTACTAGGTCTGATCCTAGGGCCATCTTTTGTAGGGTGCACGAGACATATTTTGGCAGTTTTAATGCTTCAACAAATCTTCCGATCCAATAAAGGATTTTCCATCAACATATATATTCAGATTTCTATATCATCCTGCATCTACTTCCTATTTTCTTCAATAGTATCCCGATCTCTTTTAGGCTAAGTTCTACGGGTACTAATCTAGCAACTAGATTAGCAATCCACGTCAGCTAGGGCGACATCCTAAGTCCTGTGGAAGTGTTAATCTAGCAGCTAGATTAGCAGTCCACATCATCTGGGACAACTGTCTAGCGTTGTTTGGTTCAGCGCTTTAAATCTCAGCCGTTAGATCAGAAAAGTAATCTCCCAGCGCTGAACCATTCAGCGTAAAGGTCACTTTTTGAGCGCTGAACCATTCAACGCTTCAATCTCGCTGTTAGTTCAACTGCGAGCACATGGTAGGAGAGAGAACTAGTGTTAAATTTTTGGCCACATTTTTATTTTTTGAATTGCGACAGTTAACTTCTAATCTAGCCCATGGGACTTAGCCATATGTACATTGATCCTAACTAGCATGTTTTCTTCATCAAGAAGAAGGGGGTTTTGATGGATCATTTCGATATTCTCCATATAGAGATAGAGATTTCATTAGACATTCTCACCCGTCTACCAAGTGAATATGTAATAGATTGCAAGTTAGCATTCAAAACATTGAGAAATATTATTCAGTATCCATCTTTCTCTCGCATGCACTTGGATCATCGTAATCATTATGCAGATTCTGGTAAGTTGAGTTTTCTTGCGTTGGCTGAGGAAAAAAATTCCTACCATTTTGAATATAACGAGAATCATAACACATCTTTCAATAAGATTATAAGGTACAAATATCCTTCCCCATTTAAGAGTAATTGTTATGTTGGTCCGTTTAATGGTTTGATCTGTCTTAACAATCTTGAATTTAGATTTTGTATTTGTAACCGCGTGACTAAAGAGTATGTTATTCTTCCTAAACCAAATATAAATCACGACCATTATTAGTTAACTGGATTCAGTTACGTTCCTTCAACCAATGAGTACAAAGTTTTCGCGATGTATAAAGATGCCTACTCTTTTCAGGTCGTGATATATAATCTTGGTAGTGGCAATGGATGGAGAAATGTTGGAAAACTTGACCTTGAACTTCACAACGAACTTTACGACAGACCAGGTGTCTTTCTGAACGGATCTCTTTATTTCGTGAGCATTAAAAGTTGGATGACTGTGGTCTTCGACTTGGCTGATGATAAGTGCATATTTCACATATATTTGGTGTTAATTCCATACTAGTATTTGATGGTTTTCTTGCAGATTATTGTGTGTTACGTGTGTTTTCTCTTATTTGTGTGTTATTAGGTGAATAATCCAAAAAGAAGTGAATTTGAGCTTAGTTGTGCAATAAAAGAAGCTAGCTAAGAGTGAGGAAGGACCAAAGACCAAATGTAACTCGTTCAAATACAAGATTTCTACTTTTCATTGGAGGAGGACGACAAGGCAAAGGCAATGGCAATGGCGAAAGAAGCGAGTCATTGAGTCCGTATGAAGAAGTTATGGGAAAAATAGGAAAAAGAGCAAAATAGTCATTTACAATGCAGTATGATAAGGGCACCCTCACCTTGGATAAGGGGCATCCTAAGTAGACACTGCTATTCGCACTCGGTTTGGAGGGGACACCACCTTCTTCACGGTTTCAAAACAAAAAAAATTTGGGGAAATTTTTGTTCCTGGTAAATTTAGGAAGAATTTACGTGATTTTTTGAGATTTAACGGTCAGGTTGATTGATATCACCCTTTTTTGATTAAATATAAGGATGGTAATGAGTATGGTTTCATCACATAATGGCTATATAACTCACGGGGTGGAGTTTGTTGTTGGCGGAAATGGTGATGCTTAATCTTGGCAGATGATCACGGGTGACTAATCTTAATGGTGTGTTGTTTTGTTTCTTTGTTGGAAGTGGTACTCGAGGCTTTCTTTGCACGGTGACTAGTGAAAACATAGAGGCAAAGATAGCTGGGTCGGAAAGAGAGATGAAGTCATGTGATGAGCATGGCGGACATGGAGCTTGGTTCTTTGCCATTGGTGATAACGAGAGCTTGGAAGGACCGTGGTGATGAGTTAATTGCCTTGGTCGATGAGATCGCATGCATGCCAGTGGAAAGAACGGGGAATGGAGTTGTCAAGGAGAAGAACTCGAGACGCTCAGAATCGGGAGAGTTCGTGCATGGCCGGAAGTAAAATAGCCGGTGATGATGTTGTGCTCTGGGTAAGTTTATCCGGTGCTGAGAAGGAGATAAAAACAGATGAACCAAGACACAGCTCGAGATGGACAGAGCTTGGCCAATATGGGTGATGGAAGCTCTAGCTAGTGATGGTTGGAGTTTATGAAGTTCTAGGAGAACAAATTCAAGAGTGAAGAGAATTCGCACTGCCTTTAATGATCAATGTTCTTTGAAGGAGTGGCAGCTCGAGTTGAGTTCACGGGAAGATAAAATGACGAGCTCGAGCTTTCATGCAAAGGATGATCTCGACTTGGTGATGATGAGTCAAGGGCGTTAACATGACAGAGAGTGATGGTTGTTGGTGTTAATTTGATGAAGTGTTGTTGACAACAAACGATGACGGGAGAGTAATGACGATCACTGACGCTATGGATCAAGTAGTTGCCAGAGTTGTCGAAAAACGTGGAGATAATGGTGAATGGAAATGAGCTGGAAAGGAAGAGGAAGAAGGGAAATGAAAGAAAAAGAAAAGAAATAACGTGGGACTGCGGAGAAAAGAAAAGAAAGTTAATGGGACGCTTAAAAAAAAAGAAAGAAAAAGAAAACACCCATCATGCTGTTGAGTGCTTAGCGCACACAGTAAAAAAGAAATTGAGAAAATAAAAGAAAGGGTTCGGGCATCACCTAGTATAAATAGGATCGATCTACATTCCAAAACACAATCTCTACACCTCTCTTCCCACACCTCTCCATCCCAGAACCCCTTCTACATACTCTTCTTTCATTCCTTCTTCTATTTTTATTTGTTAGTATTTTTAATTATGAGTAGCTAAATTTATATCTAGGATTAGGGAGGAAATCCTACTATGTGTGCTAGAATGTTTTGATTATTTTCTATAATAATTCTCTTGGTCCTTATTCTTGATTAGTAAGGTAATAATTTTCTTCATGTGTCCTATGATGCTTGATAATTGATTTATATATTCTATGTTAGAGAATAGCATTTTATAGTGAAGAAGATTGTTAATTCTTTGAGAAAAATAATTGCTTGAAAAGATTTATTTTCCGAGACGTATTATTTGTCCTAAATCGTCTTGAGTAATTTTGGGAGAATGTTATAGGGAATAGTTATAATCATTTAGTATGTGTAGTAGTGATGGAATCTTGACATCCTAGACTCTTTTAATTGAACACAAAAATCATTTTTAGCATTTCCATTATTTTATAAGTTTTATAAAAATCACTATCTTTTTGTCTAAAACCAAATCTTTAAAAAGTCCTAGAATTGAATCCCTATACTTACCACTTGTAAAACTGCATCAGTTTTTGGCGCCGTCGACGCGGACTTGCCTTTAGGTTAGGTTTTAGATTTTTATTTTCTTTTTATTTAAATTTTAAATTTTAGTTTAGTTTAGTTTAGTTTAGTTTTTGTTTTATTTTATTTTCTTTGATTTTACTTGGTATTATTCTTGTTATTTTTCTTTATTGTGCAGTAATATTCTATATTTATTGTGGAATTGCATACCAAAAGAGAATTTGGAATTAAAGCGGAAAAATTTACAAAGCTTTTGGTGAATGTGTAAAAAGACTTGGAGTAAAGAGCAAAGCTAAAAGAGCAAAAGAAGAAAAAAAAAAAATTTAAAAAAAAAGAGTTTATTTTATTTTATTGATTGTATTAGGATTTCTATATTCTTGTAATTTTATATTTCTTTTGCATTTTTTTTTGGGACTTTGGACTTGGACATTCTTTTATTATTTTTTTAAAAACCCTACTAAGGGTAATATTAAATATCAAACTGTTTGCAGAGAAGGACGGTGATTACAATATCACCTCTGGCCCTCGGGTTCGTGCATGACATATGAGTCGTGTCTAGCAGTCGACAACAACGGTTCATCCCCGTATGATACGGAGGTAAGTTTGTTGAAACACTCGCGAATCTCACAGCGAGTTACTGTATTCCTTCGTTTGCATATATGTTGAAGACTTGAATACGGCTGTTTTATTTTCCTAGTAAAAGGCAAGATCTGGCCATACAAGATAAGGTTCGGATTTCATCACCGTTCTCTCTCTTGCCCGCCTTAGGAAAACGATACCTACGTGAACCTAATCTTTAAAATTTGAAGTAGAACGAGACATATAAGGTAACGAGCTTAGTAGGAAAATTGTTCGAAAAATATTGGTTACTCTTTAGGCATACTCAAATTCATGATGGTTTGTAAATTGAATGCGTGATGCTACGCCTTGTAATACGGTGAGGCCTTGAGTATCAAAGCTCTAGCAGCCTTCTCTCGCTCTATTCAATATACTTTAACTCAGATTGATTCCAGAGGAGTTTACTCAGATTGTAACGAATTCCCTTTCGAAGGATTAAGCTGGTCTAGAAAACAATCTAAGTGGAGCCATCATGCTTTTTGTTTGCTAG